>JANHMN010000020.1:43105049-43129607 GCA_030674055.1 Rhabdomys pumilio | reverse complement strand
AGGTGTGGTGTAAGGTAGAGTGTGCAGGGTGTGTAGGTGTGGGGTAGGTGTGTAGGTATGGTGTAGGTGTGGGGTAGGTGTGTAGGTGTGGTGTAGTATGTAAGTGTGATGTAGGTGTGTAGGTGCGGTGTATGTGTGTAGGTGTGAGGTAGAGTATGTAGGTGCGGTGTAAGTGTGGAGTGTGTGCATATGTCAAATATGATCACCATGCAGGAGTAAGACAACCACTTGGCCTGCTCTGTGATAATCTGAGGCTGCAACACAGTCAAAAGGTAAAGTTACTAAAATATGCAAAAGCCTTTCTCCGTTGCCTATTCAACCAGTGAAAAATGCTACTGCCTTAACCTGAAGCAAAGAAAAAGGCCTGCTTCCAGGTCCTACCACTGAACAGGAAGTAGGTAAGTTTGTCTCAGAAAGGCTACTTTTGACTTTCAGATAAAATATTATAATTACTGCTATGTATCCTATTTATCCTATTTCTAGATCAACATTTTCTAATTCATATGTTACCTTATATAAACTGACTATTTTACAAAACTGCAAATTAAAATTACTATTTTGTATTCGAGTGACAAAATGTAAATTGTTGGCTTGAAATGCTGTGTTGAGATTCAGTACATATTTAATCCACAGCAAAACTTTTATACACATACATTAATTTCCCCCATCTAGCCACAAATGATCCTTATGCCTCATCCTCTGGAGAGCTAGGACTACAGGTGTATAGGCATGCCCAATTTTCATTAAGTTTTAAATAATTTTAGCAACATTCCAACACCTGGCCCACCACTCAGGGAATAAAGTAGGAAGAAGAGGCAGAAACAAGTGAGGACCCCACGATAAAGAATTGTAGTAGCACTCAGACAACAGTTTATAGCTCAAGATCTAGATTATGCATACAGTAAACACTGAACACTGAAAACTGCATACCTGCTCTGTTCTGCACAGTCAGCAATGTAAAGTGGGAGAGTCGGTGGAGTTCAAGTGAAGAAACCCATGCTCTTCACTTGAGCCTGCAGGCAGCAGCCTTTGTGAAGGCATCTAGTTCTTGCTATGCTTCCTCATGTGTTATAAAGTTCAGATAGATGTGTGGTTTATACATTTTTGTTTTTGAGAAATTAAAAGTTTGTTATCATCATAGGGCTTAACTGTCTCCTGCCAAATTTAGATGTTGAAAATCGAATTTCCTGTATATCAGAAGGTGAATATATTTAGAGAAAAGACAGTTAAAGAAATAACTAAGAGAGCTAGACATAGAGTTGTGCCTATGTACTCCCTGCAGTCAGGAGGCAGAGGCAGGAGGATTAGGAATCCAAGGCAAGTTTGTGGAGAGCTTTTGGGGGCCGCTTGGCAGGAATTTGACATTGCGCCAGGACAAGGAAGTGTGCTTCAGAAGGAATCTGACTTTGGGCCATGACAAGGAAGTAAGTTCAGGCAGGAATCTAATTTTAGGCTAGAACAGGGAAGTAGGCTTCCGGCATGAAAATGACCTTGGGCTAGGACCGGGAAGTAGGCTCAGATACTCTGGTCATCCTGATAAGCCCTTAGAAACACTGCTCAAGGGACTTTGTTTATTGCCTTGCTTGTTCCTTGACTATTTGCATCTGTTGTATTGCTAGTTCCTCAACCTAGAACTGACCTTGATACTTGCATGTAATTAAAATAGTATAAAAGCAGATTGGGGAAAAATAAACCCTTCTCAGCCTCAGAACTATTTGGGGTCATGCTACAATGTTGTCTAATTGTCTTTTTTCTTTTTGATCCTCCCTCCTGTCCTGGAGAACCTGTTGACTGAGCTGGTTTGGCCACCAGCTGAACTACTTGACAGCCTATCTCAAATTAGCAATAACAAGTAACTCAGTAAAACCGAGCTCTCTAGGACAGGCTCTATGTCCAATATAACCTGTCTCATGGAAAGAAATCAGGACACAGAACTGCAGAGGAAAGAGTGTATGAGGATGTGGTGAGAGGTGACCCTTTGTAAATCAAGGAGAGAGCCTTGGATGGAATTAGCCATGTGATACCTTGATCTCAGGACTTGAGCCTATGGAAAAGCACATCTGCGTGCTGTAAGCCAGCTCGTATGTGCTAGTTTGTTTGGCAACCCTAGGAAGCTAACGTGACTGTGTATGTAGAATAACAGGTAAGCTGAAAAGAGGATTTAGAAATATCTCTCCTTTGTGTGTGCCTTTTACAGATTCTTAAGTAAGTGGTATGCCACAACATGGAAGAAAATTAATTATGAGACTAACAAAGAACTACTCTCCAGAACTGTTTGTTTTTATTATATGAAAAATTAAATAAGCATTTCTAGATTCCACATCAATTTCTCCTAAACTTTCTTGAGTCCACTCATTTGAGCACAGTAATGTTAAATGCTGGCAAGATAGAGCTTCTGCTCTTAAGAGCTGCCTGTAAAGTCATAGGTTAATGAAAATCCACCCAGTCAGTGCTGTGCTGCTAAGCTAGGCCACTAGGTATCTCTGCAGCCAGCAGCTGTCTCTCTGCTTCAGGATCTAGAGCACTGCTTAATTAAGACCCGATATTTGGCTATTTCTTTGGGGTTAATTAAATCTTTACATTGTACGATTGTAATTTATCTTATCATTCTATACATTTGTGTCATTGAAGAAACAGTGCGAGTAGATTTCAGTTTCTTAATTTAAAATTTAAATTTGTGCTCAGCTTAGCTCCTGAGGGGAACATAAGTGACATGCAGTCAAATAAACGCATTCCAGTCTCCAAAGGAGAAAGGAGGCAGCTCTTTGTCAGGCATGGCGACAGCAGTAATCACCAACTTGAGATAATTTAGGGACTGGTTTAAAACACATTTCATAAGAAATGTTAAGTCCTTTACCTCAGTTACTAATTCCTAACAAAACTTTCTGTTTTTCAGATATATTGATTGGTAAAAGCAAATTCATTTCTTCAATTACAGTTACTGAAACATCAAATTTCCCATTTAGGAATTGCTTTCAAAATGCATTTTCAACTCTGCTTTTAAAATGTTTGCTTTAGAGATGAAAATTATGGAGAACTACAAATCCCTTTATGACAACTTCGGGAAATGTTCATATTACACGCCCCTTAAAATGTTGTATCTTACAAAACTGTTGGGACCATTTTGCCTACTAGGCAGGGTCAAAACAGGTCAGGGTTTGTGGCCTGGCAGGATGTTCTGTGGGCAAGCAGATTTCCTGGCCTGCTGATGCATGGAATAAGAGGAGACACACTTGAGGCTCAAGGCAAGGGCTGAATGTTCTATTAACCTTGGAGGAAGGAACAGGGAGGCCTCCAGATGGGAACAGATATCCTATGTGTGTCAGCCATTGTCTCTGCTAGCTTGTGCTTTTGCTTCCCACAGCACTGTAGAGTATAAAAAGGCTGCAGTTGTCACTGGATAGCCCTCTTGATTCTAACTCTTGTCTCTGAGTCTTCTTTCTGTCTTTCCTATAATCATCCTCACTCTCCACTCAGAGGCTGTTCAGCTTCATGCCTGTGGGGCCAGTACACATAATCCACTAACGTTTGTATTAATTATTAATGTGGGAAGAATTGTTAATATGGGAGAGAATAATACTTTTTACAATATTGTCACATTTCATCCCCAGCAAAGCCCTCATTTTCAAAGGGCACAGAGGTCACGCATTTGGTAACAGTGTATGAGTTTGGTAGGGATACTGTAACAAAATTCCAGACTGGAAGAATGAAGAAAGAGAAACTGACTTTCTGCAGCTTCTCTAGGTTAGTAATGCAAGACTGGAGTATAAACAGTTTGTTTCTTCTGGTCTTTTTCTTATTTTTTCCCCTTAATTTAAACAAGACTACAATTTTTTTTAAAGAACTGTGATAAACAGATACATTGTATTTTATTATTCATCTTGAAATAGTTGCTAATTCTTCATTGAAATGAGTTATTTAGAAGTATGTTTATAAATGACAAATATTTGAGGATCTTGATTATTTCATAGATGCTTAAAATATTTTCATTTAATTTATGTAGATTTATTATATTTCAGAGTTTGGCATTCTTGGTTGAGTTTTTCTAAATATATACTATGTATCTTGAGTGTATAAACCTTAGATTTCAGTTAAACTTTCTTGACTTAAAGGCACTTGTATTGTCTTATCATATGGCTTTGGCTTTTTACTTCAGCAGTCTATATTACCTAGGTAATCTTTTCTAGTTCTTTTTCTTGAACTTTTTTTCCATCTTTTGGACCTCTAAATTTTAAATTTTTTTCTCTACATAATTTATTTTTCAGAAAGTACCAGTTATTTTATATTCTTTCCAATTTAGCATTGATTTTTGAGGTTTTAAAAAGGGTTTTATTAATTTTACTTTTTTCCCAAATTTTTAATTACTTTTAATTTTTTCTAGTTCTCTCTCTCTCTCACACACACACACACACACACACACACACACTTATATCTACACTATTTTCTTTATTTCTGTTAGCTCGACTTGAAATCTTGAGTACAATCTAAGATTTTGAGAATACTCTTGAAAGCATTCCTCTGTGGAAACCTTTCATCCTTTGTCTTTCTGCCTCACACTATTTTTCCCATGCTAAGTTAATACTAATTAGCTCCTCCTGTGATCGTGTGGGGGCACAGGAGGCTGGAGAAGGAAGGAATTTGCTGTGTGATCTGCCTGACCTGGCCTCAGAGCTCTGGGTTCTGCAGCTGAGAGAAGTGCTTGCGCCTCAGCACAGAGGGAGAGGTCATCTCCAGTGGCACCTGGCTGTTGGACTTGAGGCTGTGACAGGAGAAGCAGTGGACTTCTCCTTGGCCTCTGGAGAGCAGAGGAGGTAATGGGCTGTTCTGTACTGTTCCGTGTGTGCGTTTCGTTTTCCGAGCTTTATAGCTGTTCTGACGCCTCTTTCAGAACTATCAATTGCCTTTTTCTCTGTTAGCCCAGCTCTGCACATTCCTAGGTCCTACAGGGGAAACTCTAGCAACCAAACACGTTCCTCTGCTCTTCCTGATCCTATCCTCCTTATTTTACCACCACACCCTCCTCACCCCTGTAGGTTTTGGGGATTTTGTTGTTGTCGTTGTTGTTTTGTTTTGTAAAATCAGAGTTAACTTTTTTTTCTTGGAAATGATCTGTATGAAGTTTTGTTTCCAGGGTTCTATGCTCCAGCATCTTCAGAATTGCTCTTTACCCCTCTGGAGTTGAATCTGGTTCTCTCAGTCCGGCCTGCTGTGCTCCCCAGTAGAGCTTGCCACCATTTTGAAGTTCTCATTTCTCAGATGTATCAAATGATCTCTCTCTTGTTCCCATTTGCCTTCTTTTCTCTCACAGATACTAATATGTCTAGTCTCATAAGGAATTGTAATTATTGATGCTATTTTGGTGTGTCTAGGGTAGCCTATCAGTAAGCTTTATCATGGGTGTTATCTGGCAAGTGCAGCACCACGTTTCTCCTGCATTTTCACACAGACTTTCCATTCTGCATGTGCAGCCCTAAATGGCTGTCTTACAAGAATACCAGCTAGACTGGATTAAGGCATGTCCTAATGGGTCTCATTTGTAATTAATCACTTCTGCAGACGCCCTACATCCTAATATGATCATTCTAAGGGGTTAGGAGTTATGGCAGCACTCAATAATTCAGTGCAAAATAGTGAGAAAGCTGAACCTATGTATTGACTGGATGGCCTATTGCACGCATGTGCATATCAGAACAAGCAAGTAAAAGCCTCTTTTTTATGACTGATTCCTTATGGCTTCATAGAGAGCAAGATAATAAGCCAATGTACTAGAGTTTTGTAGTGTACCAGCTTACAAAATTTAGTAAGAGGTTCTGAAAGGGTAGTACTGGTAGCAGGACACACTCAAAATACTGTGAAGTTTCCTCAGAAGTACAGGAAGAGCAAATACATAAATAGGCACAGCTACTCCAAATGCATAGCACAGGCTGAGCATGGAGCTCAGCACAAGTGTTTGCCTAGCCAGTAGGAGGCTCTTGGTATTTGATCTAAAACACAGAGATAAACAGAAACAGACAGACACACACAAACACACACAAGCACACAGGCCCTCAAGCATGCATGCATGTGAGTAGATGTAATAAAAAAAATTAAAGAAATCAGTAATTAAGGAATGATTAATTAATAAACAATAAATAAATTTCTTACCTTGGCCACCTCTGTAATTTTACCAGAACCAGGCTTCCAAGAGGAAGCTGTGAATAGACAATCTTATACCCGCTTTCAAGGAAATGAGATTCTTCAGGAAAATCCTCCTCAGAAACAGAGCAGCTGTTATAGCTGGAGTCAGTGTTCATGAAGCAGTACCAGGGCTCGCTGTGGTCCACCTTAGCCGCAGCAGCAGGAGACAGCAGCCTCCATTTCAAGCAGCTCTCATTCTCACACTGAACCCATATTCTGTTCATAACCTCGCTGCTCCCCAGGGCTGGGTCCATCGGGCTGCTACTGATCATTCAGCTAGCTTCTTGCTTTATTTTATTTTGGTTTCGTTTTGCTTTTGTTTTGTTTCTCAGAGGTGAATCAAATCTGGAAAATTATTTTAAAAATACAGATTCAAGGGTACAAAATATAATTTTAATCGCAAGAAGAATTTCTTTCCTATTTTCTGCTCAATCATATACTTCTGGCAGAGCAGATGTATCTCCTTACCAGTAACAATAACACAACAGACATGTAAACGACCCTAACAAGTGCTCTGAAATTACAAACCAGACAAATCTACCCCATGAGGAGATTCTAGTTCAGCAATGTCTACTACTGACGCTCACTATGCACAAGGTATTGCTTTCTTTCTTTCCCTCTTTCTTTCTTTCTTTTTCTTTTTCTTTTTTTTTTTTTTTTTTTGAGTCACCCCTATGCTGTAGCCCAGGCTGGCCTAAAACTCTCCATCTGTTTGTCCAAGCCTCCTGGGTGCTAGGATGAGCATAGCACACACGGAGCTACCACGTATCAGGTTCCAATGCCTTACATGCACAGCTCATATTATATCCATTTTGCCAAGGAAAGTGAAGCTAAGAAAGCATTTTTAAGCCCCATAGTTAGTACCCTGTAGAGCTGAGAGTTAAATGCAGGCAGCAGGGTTCTAAGCTCTGTGGTCTTGTTTGTAGGCGCACTGCTCTAGAGTACACAGACATCATCATGTGTCATCCTGTTCTCCTTCTAAAAATCAGGAAAGCCAAATGGAGCAAATGCTTCACATCATGAAAACTGCAATGATTTAAAAGCTAGATGACCGGCCTCTTCCTTAGGAAGGCCTGGCCCCATCTCACTAAAAGCCTCTTCTCAGGCTTTGTATGAGGATCTACATATATGAATAGAGCTGTATACTAAAGCTCCCCAAATTCAACATCAGCAAAGACACTGAAATATGCACTAAGAGTATAACTAAAATACAGATGAGATTAATTGTTGACAGTGTATTTCACAATAACCTATTTTTTTAAAAACAAAAAGAGATGTGGGGGCTGGCAAAACGGAAGTTGGTAAAGACACCTGCTGCCAAAACTGACTCCCTGACTTTGATTCCCAGAACTTATGTGGTGAGAGAAAGAACTGACTCACAGAGTTTCCCTCTGATCTCCACATGCTTGCCTTAACATACGTCTTTCCGTCATGGCCTTACTAGTTCACCTTCCCACATGCAGTGTACAAGCGTTCACTTTGGCTCACACCAAAATGTGTTGTTTGTTTTCTTAATGACTGATGTTCTGGCTAGGATGAGGTAGAATCTTAATGCAATTTTAATTTGCATTTCTCTAATAATGAGGTTGAACATTTTTATATGTTTATTGAACAAATTTGTGTTTTATTATTTGACTGCTATCTGTTCATTTAGCTAGCCCATTTCTGGACTTGGTTGTTTGAATTCTTAGTTTTTTAGTTCTTTGTATATTCTAGATAGTAATCATGTCATGTGTATAGTTAGTAGGCTATTGGTAAACTGTTCATTATTTCCATAGCTATGCAGAAGCTCTGTGCAGATTTTATCAGCAGTATCTGCAACATCAAAGCTCAGCAGAGCAGCATTCTTTAAATTCACAATCTCACTATGCAAAGTTAAAACATCCAGAGAGGTGTTAGAATTATGTCAAATACCCTGCAGGTGTGTTTAAACTTTTTCCTAATTATAATGACTTTCACTGTAAATTTTAGAAGTAACACAAATCCATCGGAATTTGGCATGACACTCAAGATGGCTCCTTACTCTTAAACGCTGAACCTCCTTCCAATAATTTGAATAGGATAAAGAGCATCAATTCACTGTTCCAACTGCCTATTTAAATCCTCTTGTATACTCAACACATTAGTAACCATTTTTTGCTAAATGATTAACAAAAGTAGCTGTCTTAACTTCTTGTGTCAAAGCAATTGTAGAAGCAGTGGTGCTAGCAATTAATGTAACTAAAGCTGTTATACCAGCAATAATCAAGCCCACTACCCTCTTGCTTCTGCTTAAAGCCTGACTCACTTCTTCCACTACTTGCAAGCTTTTTTCAGAATACCAAGGTCCTGTAATACTCAGGGCAATAAAACAAAAGCTGGTTGATAGACCCTCATAACAGACATGCCAGGTTTCAACACACTAACACAATTAGAAAGCGTACAATCAATACAACTTACATTAAATACTGTAGAACAAACAAAAGAAATTTTAACATGACAATTAAAAGAGCCTTAACACATGCGTTAACACTTGTTTGAAATCCAGATCCTGTCCCAACTTTATCTCTTGCAAACATAGCATCATAGAGAACTGCAGCCAACTTCCAAATATGTCTCTGAAAATGTCCAGAACCAGCCTTCCAAATGAAGACTCTTATTTCCAATATTGGATTGATTTCTAGACCAGTTCATGATTGAGTCCAAATAACTGGTCACATTTAAGAAAAATGCAAGAGTCGTTATTACTTCTCTTTTTGATTCATTGTTCCACAAGGTCTAAAAACTTGAGGCAAGGCAGCTTGTCCCATCTGGGATAAAGATAAGCAAAGGTGGGTCAGGAACATATGTCCAATACAGCTTCTCAGTCACCATCATCAGGGAACTCATCAAGCTCAAAGGTCAGCATCTTTTTTTGTCCCCGAATTATCATGTCTCACCAATCACTCTGGCAGCCACCGTGCTCTTCAGCATCCTGTAGAAAAAAACACAAACATGCCCTCTTCCCCATATTAAATACCTGATCAGGATCATGCCATATGCCAGTAAGTGGATCCTTCCTTTTCACCTAGGCATAAGTATGCCTAGTTGTAGGGTGCCATAGACACTCAGCAGAAAGTTCCTAGGTATCCAGATTTTTTTTTAAAAAAAATTTAAAGTTAAAAGAACATGACTTAAATAAATTTGTGGTGTGCAGGGATATACCTCCCCCTTTTTTATTTTATGAAGATATTGTTATAAAGTTCCATGGGCCCATTCCACAATACCTTGTCCTTGAGAATTATAAGGAATCCCAGTAAAATGGGTAATATTAAATTGTTGACAAAAAGTCTCAAATGCTCAACTGCAATAGTGTTCCATTATCTGGGTTTTTTTTTTTTTTTTTTGATATTTTACTTATTTACATTTCAGATGTTATCCCCTTTCCACATTCCACCCCTCCAGAAAAAAACATTATCCCATCCCCCTCCTCCTGCTTCTATGAGGGTGTGCCCCCACCCATCCATCCACTCCTGCCTCTCCACCCTCGAATTCCCCCATACTGGGGCTTCTAGCTTTCACGGGACCAAGGACTTCCTCTCCCACTGATGCCCAACAAGGTCTGTGAGTTGTATCTTGGGTATTGTGAGCTTTTGGGCTATTATCCATTTATCAATGAGTGCATACCATGTGTGTTCTTTTGTGACTGGGTTACCTCATTCAGGATGATATTTTCTATATTCATCCATTTGCCTAAGAATTTCATGAATTCATTGTTTTTAATAGCTTAGTAATACTCCATTGTGTAAATGTACCACATTTTCTGTATCCATTCCTCTTTTGAAGGACATCTGGGTACTTTCCAGCTTCTGGCTATTATAAATAAGGCTGCTATGAACATAGTGGAGCATGTGTCCTTGTTATATGTTGGAGCATCTTCTGGGTATATGACCAGGAGTGGTATAGCTGGGTTCTCAGGTAATACTATGTCCAATTTTTTGAGGAACCACCAGACTGATTTCCAGAGTGATTGTACCAGCTTGCAATCCCACCAACAGTGGAGAAGTGTTCCTCTTTCTCCACATCCTAGCCAGCAACTGCTGTCACCTGAGTTTTTGATCTTAGCCATTCTGACTGGTATCAGGTAGAATCTCAGGGTTATTTTGATTTGCATTTCCCTGATGACTAAGGATGTTGAACATTTCTTTAGGGGCTTTTCAATCATTCTGTTCTTCAATCAATCTGATCTTTTCAATCAATCGGTTTCCTCAGTTGAGAACTGTTTAGCTCTGTAACCCATTTTAATAGTTATTTGTTTGGAGTCTAATTTCCTGAGTTCTTTCTATATATTAGATATTAGCCTTCTATAAGATGTAGGATTGGTAAAGATCTTTTCCCAATCTGTTAGTTGCCGTTTTGTCCTATCGACAGTGTCCTTTGCCTTATAGAAACTGCAATTTTATGAGTTCCCATTTGTCAATTCTTGATCTGAGAGCATAAGACATTGGTGTTCTGTTCAGGAAATTTTCCTCTGTGCCCATGTGTTCCAGGCTCTTCCCTACTTTCTCTTCTACTAGTTTCAGTGTATCTGGTTTTATGTGGAGGGCCTTGATCCACTTGGAATTGAGCTTTGTACAGGGAGATAAGAATGATCGATTTGCATTCTTCTACATGCTGACCTCCAGTTGAACTAGCACCATTTGTTGAAAATGCTGTCTTTTATCCACTGGATGGTTTTAGCTCCTTTGTCAAAGATCAAGTGACCATAGGTGTGTGGGTTCATTTCTGGGTCTTCAATTCTATTCCACTGATCTTCTTGCCTATCTCTGTACCAATACCATGCAGTTTTTATCACTATTGCTCTGTAGTACAGCTTGAGGTTAGGGATGGTGATTCCTCCAGAAGTTCTTTTATTGTTGAGAATAGTTTTTGCTATCCTGGGTTTTTTGTTATTCCAAATGAATTTGCAGATTACTCTAATTCTATGAAGAACTGAGTTGAAATTTTGGTAAAGATTGCATTGAATTTATGGATTGCTTTTGGCAAGATAGCCATTTTTACTATATTAATCCTGACAATCCATGAGCATGAGAGATCTTTCCATCTTCTGAGATCTTCTTCAATTTCTTCAGAGACTTGAAGTTCTTGTCATATAGATCTTTCACTTTGGTTAGATTCACATTAAGGTATTTTATATTATTTGTGACTATTGTGAAGGCTGTCATTTCCCTAATTTCTTTCTCAGCCTGTTTAGCCTTTGAGTAGAGGAAGGCTACTGATTTGTTTGAGTTAATTTTATATCCAGCCACTTTGCTGAAGTTGATTATCAGGTCTAGGAGTTCTCTGGTGGAAGTTTTTGTGGTCACCTGAGTATACTATCATATCCTCTGCAAATAGTGATATTTTGACTTCTTCCTTTCCAATTTGTATCCTTTTGACCTCCTTTTGTTGTCTAATTGATCTGGCTAGGACTTCCAATACTATATTGAATAGGTAGGAAGAGAGTGGACAGCCTTGTCTAGTCCCTGATTTTAGTGGAATTGCTTCAAGTTTCTCTCCATTTAGTTTGATGTTGGCTACTGGCTTGCTGTATATTGCTTTAACTGTGTTTAGGTATGAGCCTTGAATTCCTAATCTTTCTAAGACTTTTACCATGAAGAAACGTTGAATTTTTTCAAATGCTTTCTCAGTATCTAGTGAGATGATCATGTGGGTTTTTTTTTTCTTTGTTTATATAGTGGATTATGTTGATGGATTTCCATATATTGAAGCATTCCTGCATTCCTGAAATAAAGCCTACTTCATCATGATGGATGATTGTTTTGATGGGTTCTTGGATTCGGTTTTCGGGAATTTTATTGAGTATTTTTGAATCAATATTCATAAGACAGATTAGTCTGAAGTTCTCTTTCTTTGCTGTGTCTTTGTGTGGTTTAGGTATGAGCGTGATTGTAGCTTCATAGGATGAATTGGGTTATGTTCCTTCTGTTTCTATTTTGTGGACTAGCTTGAAGAGAATTGGTATTAGGTCTTCTTTGAAGGTCTGATAAAATTCTGCACTAAAACCATCCGGTCCTGGGCTTTTTTTTTTTTTTTTTTTTTTTTTTTTTTTTTTTTTGGTGGGGAGACTTTTAATAACTGCTGCTATTTCTTTAGGGGTTATGGGACTATCTAGATGGCTTATCTGATCCCGATTTAACTTTGGTACCTGGTATTTGTCTAGAAAATTATCCATTTCATCCAAATTTTCCAATTTTGTTGAGTATAGCCTTTTGTAGTAGGATCTGATGTTTTTTGTTTTTTGTTTTTTTTTAATTTCCTCAGTTTCTGTTGTCTCCCTTTTCAGTTCTGATTTTGTTAATTTGGATACTGTCTCTGTGCTCTCTGGTTAGTCTCCCTAAGGGTTTATCTATCTTGTTGATTTTCTAAAGAACCAGCTCCCAGTTTTGTTGATTCTTTGTATAGTTTTTTGTTTCTACTTGGTTGATTCAGCCCTGAGTTTGATTATTTCCTGCCGTCTACTCCTCTTGGGTGTATTTGCTCCTTTTTGTTCTAGAGATTTCAGAAAAAAAAAAAATGCTAGTGTATGCCCTCTCCAGTTTCTTTTTGTAGGCACTTGGAGCTATGAGTTTTCCTTTTAGCACTGCTTTCATTGTGTCCCATAAGTTTTGGTATGATGTGCCTTAATTTTCATTAAATTCTAAAAAGTCTTTAATTTCTTTCTTTATTTCTTTCTCGACCATGTCATCATTGAGTAGATCCTTGTCCAGTTTCCACCCGTATGTGGGCTTTCCGTTGTTTTTGATGTTATTGAAGACCAGCCTTAGTCTGTGGGGATTGTTTCAATCTTTCTGTATCTTTCTGTATCTGTTGAGGCCTGATTTGTGACCAATTATATGGTCTATTTTAAAGGAGGTACCATGAGGTGCTGAGAAGGTATATTCTTTTGTTTTAGGATGAAATGTTCTATAGATATCTGCTAAATCCATTTGGTTCATAACTTCTCTTAGTTTCACTATGTCTCTGTTTAGTTTCTGTTTCCATGGTCTGTCCATTGCTGAGAGTGGGGTGTTGAAGTCTCCCACTATTATTGTGTGAGGTGCAATGTGTGCTTTGAGCTTCAGTAAAGTTTTTTTTATGAATGTGGATGCCCTTGCATCTTGGAGCATAGATATTCAGAATTGACAGTTCATCTTGGTAGATTTTTCCTTTGATGAGTATGAAGTGTCCTTCCTTATCTTTTTTGATAAATTTTGGTTGAAAGTCTATTTTATTCGATATTAGAATGGCTACTCCAGCTTGTTTCTTGGGACCATTTGCTTGGAAAATTGTTTTCCAGCCTTTTACTATGAGGTAGTGTCTGTCTTTGTCACTGAGGTGCGTTTCCTGTATGCAGCAAAATGCTGGGTTCTGTTTACATATCCAGTCCATTAGTCTATGTCTTTTTATTGGGGAATTGAGTCCATTGATGTTAAGAGATATTAAGGAAAAGTGATTGTTGCTTCCTGTTATTTTTGTTGTTAGAGGTGGAATTATGTTTGTGTGGCTATCTTCTTTTGGGGTTGTTTGAAGAATATTACTTTCTTGCCTTTTCTAGGGTATAGTTTCCCTCCTTGTTTTGGAGTTTTCCATCTATTATCTTTTGTAGTGCTGGATTTTTGGAAAGATATTGTGTAAATTTGGTTTTATCATGGAATATCTTGGTTTCTCCATCTATGGTAATTGAGAGTTTTGCTGGGTATAGTAACCTGGGCTGGCATTTGTGTTCTCTTAGGGTCTGTATGACATCTGTCCAGGATCTTCTTTCTGGCTTTTATAGTCTCTGGTAAAGGCTGGTGTAATTCTTATAGGTCTGCCTTTATATGTTACTTGATCTTTTTCCCTTACTGCTTTTTAATACTTTCGTTTTGTGCATTTGGTGTTTTGATTATTATGTGACAGGAGAAATTTCTTTTCTGGTCTATTCTATTTGGAGTTCTGTAGGCTTCTTGCTCATGGGCATCTCTTTCTTTAGGTTAGGAAATTTTTCCTCTATAATTTTGTTGAAGATATTTACTGATCCTTTAAATTGAGACTCTTCTCTCTCTCTTCTACACATATTATCCTTAGGTTTGCTCTTCTTATTGTGTCCTCGATTTCCAGGATGTTTTGCATTAGGAGCTTTTTTCATTTTTCATTTTCTTTGACCATTGTGTCAATGTTTTCTATGGTATCTTCTGCACCTGAGATTCTCTCTTCTATCTCTTGTATTCTGTT
Organism: Rhabdomys pumilio; assembly: GCA_030674055.1. NCBI lineage: Eukaryota > Metazoa > Chordata > Mammalia > Rodentia > Muridae > Rhabdomys > Rhabdomys pumilio. The sequence continues at coordinate 43,115,216 of JANHMN010000020.1, read as the reverse complement.
GGTGATGTTTACATCTATGACTCCTGATCTCTTTCTTAGGTTTTCTATCTCCAGGGTTGTCTCCCTTTGTGATTTCTTTATTGTTTCTACTTCCATTTTTAGATCCTGGATGGTTTTGTTCAATTTCTTCACCTGTTTAGTTGTGTTTTCTTGTAATTATGTAAGCGAATTTTGTGTTTCCTCTTTAAGGGCTTCTACCTGTGTTCTCCTGTATTTCTTTAAGGGAGTTATTTGTGTTGAATTGATTTTTGTGCAGGTGAGTCATGGTGACCTATTTGTCTTTTACCCATTTTGTCCAGTTTTCCCAACACCAGTTTCTTTTCCAATCTAAAGTTTTGACCACTCGATAGAAGATGGAGGTGGCTGCACAGTCATGTTTCTGGATCCTTGTTTTACTGCACACAGGCTTGTTTTTATTTCCAGTTTCATATTGTTTCACTTTATTACAGTTTGGTCTCAGGCACTGTGATGCCTCAAGATAACTTTAGCTATTCTGATCTTTTGTTTTTTCCCTATTAATGTTTCCCTAGTTCTGTAAAGAATGTCATTGGAGGTTTAAAGGAGATTATATTGAATCTGTAGATAACTTTCAGTAATATGGCCATTTTCTCAAGACTAACTTTGCTAATCCATGAACATGGGATACCTTTTCCATCTTCTATGATCTTCAATTTATTTCTTAAGAAATTGACTATTTGTTTGTTTATTGGAATTGTTGTTCATGGCATTGCTTTTCTTTCCTTTCTTTCAGAAAGAACCCAGATGTCCTTCAACAGAGGAATGGATACAAAAAATGTGGTACATTTACACAATGGAGTTATTACTCAGCTATCAAAAATAATGAATTTGAGAAATTCTTAGGTAAATGGATGGAACTAGAAAATATCATCCTGAGTGAGGTAACCCAATCACAAAAGAACACACATGTTATTTACTCACTGATAAGTGGATATTAGCCCAAAAGCTTGAAATAGCCAAGATTCAACTCACAGACCAACCACATGAAGCCAAGAAGAAGGAAGACCAAGTGTGAGTGCCTCAGTCTTACTTAGAAGGAGTAACAAAATACTCAAGGAGCAAATATGGAGACAAAGAGTGGGACAGAAACTGAAGGAGGGGCCATCTCAAGACCATTCCACCTTGGTATCCATCCCATTTGCAGTCACCAAAGGTAGACTGATGTGGATGTCAGGAAGCGCATGCTGACAAGAGCCTGATATAGCTGTCTCCTTAGAGGTCTGCCCGAGTCTGACATATTCAGAGGCAGATGCTCACAGCTAACCACTGATCTGATCAAGGGGTTCCCAATGGAGGAGTAAGAGAGAAGACTGAGGGAGCTGAAAGAGTTTGTGGCCCCCTGAGGAGAGCAACAATACCAACCAACCAGAGCTCCCCAGGGTCTAAACTACCAGCCTGGAAGCACATAGGAAGGAACCCATGACTTTAGCTGTATATGTAGGGGAGGATGGCCTTGTCAGGCATAGGTGGGAGAGGAGATCCTTGGTCCCATGAAGGCTGAACACCGAGTGTGTGTGGGGGGGGGGGGATTCGAGGGGGGGGAGGGGGGAGGGGGGGGGGGGGGGGGGGACATGCCCATAGAAGCAGGGGGGGGGGGGGGGGGATAGGGGGGTGCCTGGGTGTGGGGGGCTAAAATCTGAAATGTAAATATAACATCCAATAAAAAAACAAAAAAAAGAAAAAAAGAAAAATGTTATGTATAGAAAAGTTCTTGATTTTTGTGTGTTGAGTTTGCATCTTGCTATTCTGATGAAAATGTCTATTTGATTTTAAAGTTTTTATAGTGTTTTAGAGTCTTTTATGTATGAGATTAGGTTGTCTACAAATATAATTTGACTTCTTTTTCTCCTTTTTACCCCTTATTTCTTTCTCTTGTGTTATCGCTATGGCTAAGATTTCAAACACTATGCTGAGTGGTGAGAATGGATACTCTCATTTTATTCCTAACTTTAAGGGAAATGTTTTCAGTTTACCCATATTCAGTTTAATAATGTTTATATATTTATTATAAATGACTTGTCTTATATTTAGATATAATCCTTCTATTCCTATTAATCACTTTTTTGGGGTTTTGTTTTTATCATGAAGAGATGTTAAGATTTGTTGCAGGCTTTTTTTTTTTTTTTGATGCATCTGGTAAAATGAAATGTGTTCTATTGTATTTCCCAATTTGCATATGTTAGACCATTCTTGCATTTATGGCATTAAACCCACTTTATCATAAAGTATTTGTAAATACATCATTGAATTTGCCTTGCAAATATTTTGAGGATCTTCCCTTTTAAGCCCATCAAGAAAAACTATCTGTAGTTATCTTTTGTGTGGTGTCTTTTATCTTTGTTGAATACACATGAAGGTATTCCTTCCTGTAATATTCTATGAAGCATGCTGAGGAGCACTGATGTTATTTCATTAAAATTGTGAAAGAATTCAACAGTGACTCCATCCATCCTTGGGCTAGTATTTCTTGGGACTCTATTACTGCTTCATTATTATTGGTTGTATCGATTTGAACTCATAAAATCTTGGTTTTATATTAGCAAGTTACATGTCTAGAAATTTATTCATTTTTTCTAGATTTCCAGATTTTTTAATGTAAGTTTTCAAAATATCTCCTGATTATCCTCTTGGTTTCAGAGGTATCTACTATAATATGCTCTCTTTATCTCTAACTGTATTGGTTTGAATAGTCTCTTTCTTCTGGCTAGCTTGGTTAAGGGCTTGTATATCTTGTTTATCTTTCCAAAGAAGGAATTCTTCACTTCAGTGAACCTTTGTACTATTTGCTTAGTCATCATTCTATACCTGCCTGGTTTTTACTGTTTCTCAGCTCTTCAGATACACAGCTAGTTTTTCTAATATCTCCCTTTTTTTCTCCATGTAGATACTCACATCTATATACTTCCCTCTTAGAACTATGTTTCTTTAACCTGAAGACCTGGGAGTTTCATTTTCATTTGATTGTAGGAGTTTTCATTTTTTCTGTGGTTTCTTTAGTGACTCTCCAATTATTCAAAGGAATATTGCTTAGTTTGTAGGTATTTGTATATTTTCTATAATTTCTCTTGCTTCTGCTAACCAAATTATGATCCAATAAGATACAAGAAATTATTGTTGTTATTTGTTGTTATTTATTTAATAACTCTTTTTTCTTCATCTTATATTGACCACTGAACAGCTCACTTTCCCTGTTTTTCTAAGAACACTGATTCTGGACTACCAGAAATTCCTAAAAACCCCAAATCAACCCTTTTACACTTGTAGTTTCTGGTGATGTAATTTGACAAAATGTAAAGTAATCGAAAAAGTGATACCACATTTGTACAATAGAACATTAATTATATCATCACAACTTAAAACTTTTATAAGCATTGACTTTTCCACTTTGTTTTAAAATTATTCTTAATGTATTTGTATTAAGAATATATGTATATACATATTGAAAGAGAATATTATAGCCATTCACACTTGGTCCTATTAAACTGATTCAGCTATAATTAACTGGTTGATACAGCAAAAGGGGCTTTAATACCCTTCTAGTTGCATCTAAATTGTCTTCAGCTTTATTAACTTTGCCTCAATACTATACTTCTGCTTGTTCTCCTTACTCTGTTTTAAATTATTGAATATCTCTATTTTTGACTGCCATGTTCATAATAATGGGTCAGAAGTGACCAAATACATTCCAGTGACTGGAATGAATATTGCATCTAAAGAAAATCTCCCTTTGTGATATAATAAAGTTTGTTAATTATGCTTTCTATAGAAGTAATGACTTGGCATTTTTCTGTCCTTCATGGCTTTAATTATTTAAAGGCTTTTATTAACAACTGCATCTTCCAAATATGATCAAATATTTAATTTTCCTAATTATTGATAAAATATTTATCTTTACCTAAATCCATTCCATAAGTTAACCACACATGCTACATGATCTACATTCTCATGTCTCTAATATAGACATAGACTCTTTTATGGCTATGTTTCTTTGTCTCATAGATCTTTCCTGAGGGCAACATATCAGACTATTTCACTCCTGTGAGCTTTATACAGCATAACATTAAATCAATGCAGCATGCATAGTATGACTGATGAATTTAGTCAGAAGGACTCTGTTTTTCTATGTTTTGTTGTTTTTCCTGTTTTGGGATAGTAGAAGCAATATGATAGCAAATACTATTGCATATCTGTTAATCCATGTGTTTGAACATGTATACTTCTACAATAGAAATGCTACGTTAAAAGGTATGCACATTTTTAAGGAGACAATTCTGAATGACCTCTGGAAATCCATTCTATTTTTTAATTTCCACTAACAGTTTATAAGTACCAATTTCCTCTTAGTGTATCAACAATGGGTATTAACAAGGACTTTTTCAAATCTAATTAACAGAGAGCTATCTTACTGTAGTATTAATTTACACTTCCCTGACCACTAATTAGGTTTTATTGACTATTTGTGCTTTCTTTTATTGGAAAACCTTGTTTCTATTCTATACTTGGGTTTTATTGTTTTCTTTACAGAGATTTGGTGGTGCTCATGATGCAGTAGGAATATTAACTCTTGGTTTCACAAGTTGGAAACATCTTCATATAGTTCACCATTTTTTAAACTTTATACTTTTATCATACAGAAAGTTAAAATTATAGAATTTGAATTTATGTTTCTTAAATACTGCTTATTTGTTCCTGAGATTTTAAATAAAATTTTCCATATATTTTTCTTAATTGCTCTGTTTCTTATATTTAGGTATTTAATCCAACTGGAATGTTTTGTGTGCTCACAAATATTAAAATAAAATACTTTTACCTGTATAGCTAGCCAATTATCCAACTACATTCATTTATTAGTGCATTATTTTATCATTAATTTGAAATGGATTTTAGTTTTATATATACACATGAATCAATTTCTATACACTGTATTTTACTTCCTTGATCCATGTTTTTCCTTGCACCAATAAAGACTATCTTTTGGGTTGTTCCAGTATCTGATACAATCATTCCTCCTTGCTTAGTCTATCTTAAATCTCTTGGTACTTTAAATTGATACGTTTTATCATGACTTATATAATTCATAGTATAAACTACAATAAGCTTCTTATTTTCAAAATAATTCCCTCCTTCTCCAACACTGACTCATTTTGAAAACAAATTTTTATTCCATCCAGTATAGATGAACAGTCTATTTTCTTTGGTTTTTAATATTTCTAGCTGAGTTCTTTTTTTTACAAGTCTTTAAGATTGCAAGCAATGTGCCTCCAAACATTGGCAATGCTATGACAATGTGTTTAATACTAAAAGTATATTTTAAAGTTTTACATTGGCTCTGTGAAGAAGGTAAATAATATCAATATTACACATGTTTTAATCTTGTTGTGACTTTGAAACTATTGAGGCATAAATCTGACCACCAAAACTAGAAGATATTAGCTTATTATTTTTGCCAAGATTTTCTTCCAGTTGTAAGTCCCAAATGTTATCAATGTAACCATCTATCCTTCATATGCCCGCCCAAGCTGAAGCAATAAGGTAGGAGGCTACAATGCTGTGTACTGGGAAAGAGCTGCTGACCTAGAAATCAAGTGTAAAGATAGATACAGAAGATCCTAAGTGTATCTAAAGCAGATACTAGGAAACATTATGTTTAACTGAACTGATGGGAAAGAATTAGAATACAATTCTAGAAGGAATAAGTATATCAAATTGATTCAAGAGATTTCTGTTTATTTCATGTGCATGGATGTTTTGTTTGTATGTATGTATGTATGTATGTATGTATGTATGTATGTATGTGTACTGTGTATGCTTTGGTACGTGTACCATGTCCATGTCTGATGCCTCTCATAGGTCATAAGGTAGCAGATTCCCTGGAAGTGGAGTTATAGATGGCTGTAAGCAACATGTGGATGCTAGGAGCCAGATCCAGGTAGTCAGTAAGAGCATTTGGAGAGATTGCTCAGTGGTTGAACACTGGTTGCTCTTGCAGAAGATCTGGATTCAGCTCCCAGCACTGACATGTGACTCACAACTATCTGTAACATCAGTTCTAGAGAATCCAAGATCCTTTTATGCCCTGTAAGCACTGCATGAATTTGGTGCACAGATATATGTGCAGGAAAAACACCCATAAATATATGCTAAAAATAACTAAATCTTAGGGAACATTTTTAAAGAAAAGATTGGGCTTTTATTAATAGTTAACATGAATCAATACTTGAAACCTATATTTTGAATGAGTTATGATGTCACCTGCCATCCAGGATGGAAGGAACATAACTAAAAGTGTTCACAGCATTCCTTCAGTCACTCACCTTTTCCACACTCAAGTGAATTGGAGTACTTTACCGGTGAGGTTAGCAGGATTATAGATCATTAGATTAGACCATTGCTCACAAAATGAAGTTACTTAAAATATTTACAAAGAAACAGCAATACTGGATGAAACTAGATGATAATAATAATGCAAGCAGAATAGGGGAGACATAAAAGCTATCAGAAAGCCATCAGTGCCAGTAGGCTGCCCTGGGTCCTGCCCATCTTACACGGAGCCCACTGACAGAGCAGACAGCACCCTCCATCTGCAGCAGGGCATCACTGGAGAGCTTGTGAAAATCCTCTATAGTGCCTATTACAAAACAGAAGAGGATTAAAAGATTACTTTTAAATGGTAGATAAAGTTTCTGGATTTTTTTTTTTTTTTAAGAAACTTCAGTCCCATAGTGGATAATACCAAGAAGATAAATTAACACTAAGAAAATGTCATTATTACTTGGTGATAGTTTCAATTGAATCTAACTTAAACCTCTTGGTAATTTGGATTTGATACATTTTTATGCAGCCTAATAGAATTCATAATGCAGATTATAAAGTCTTCCATTCTCTTCAAAATAGATTCTCATTTTTTCTGTTACATTTTCTCACACACTTTGCTTGTTCACAACTTACTGCCACATCCAGAATACACAATGAAAGAAAACATAAAGTCATTTCAAGAATGCTAGACACTTTGAAGTCTAAAGTCCTACCGAAATAATCTACACTTGAGACCTTGACAAATGCAAAGCTACACTAATCACCTTTGCTTTACTAAACCCATTTTAAAGTTTCATTTTCCAATTTAACATATTGACCTAGATAATTTTTTTAAAGCTCACAGTTGCTGGGCAGTGGTGGTGTATGCCTTTAATCCCAGCACTTGGGAGGCAGAGGCAGGCAGATTTCTGAGTTTGAGGCCAGCCTGGTCTACAGAGTGAGTTCCAGGACAGCCAGAACTACACAGAGAAACCGTGTCTCGAAAAACCAAAAAAAAAAAAAGAAAGGTCACAGTTAAAAAACTCGTAAACAGATTGGCTATTGAAGTTCAGGCTTGAGCTCAGGGTTCCTGCTCATGTTTTTCTGTTCAGGTGCTGTGTAAGCTTCCTCACTCTAGCCTATCCGCAGCATCTCTCACTGAACCTGGAACTCTCACTGATTGGCTAGACTGACTGGGTCCTCTTGTCTCTGCCTCTCCAAACCTGCAGTTCCAGGTGTGCAGCTTTCATGTCCAGCTTTTCATAAGGGTTCTGGGGAATCGAACTAGGGTTTCTGTGATTGCACAGAGGGCACTTTACCAATGGAGTCATCCTCCCAGCCCCAGATTCCTTCTATATATGAAGATGTTTTTTTAAATTCCTTTACTATTGCTTTTCTTAGCCTTTTGGCTAAAATCAAGTGAAGAATTCCTTAACCAACTTACTTCGTTTCTATTTTCCTTATTATACATACAAAGAGATGTAAGGCTACAAGTTGGTATCCATTCAAAAGGACTTCTAAATAACTCTAAAATATTTTTAGGACTTAGTACAATATATTATAGTTCAATTCAGCACTTTTTCTTTTTGGTTAAAGATAGATAAAATAATGACACAAAACATTGCTATTTTAGTGCTATCTGCTATGGCCTGGCAGGTGCTAACAACACCTCCACATTTGTTTATTTGTTTCAACATGACTGTAGTGGGAGGTGGGGTCTTTGGGAACTCCTCTTAAATAGGGTATAGCCCTCATGATATGATTAGTGGGCTTAAGGATAGAAACAACAGAGTATGTAGTTTCTTTCCAACTGGTTTGCTATCATATAAAAAACATCAAGAAATATCAGGCACCTCAAAATGAGGAAACATGTCCTTGCCAGATATGGAGTCTGCTTGTCACCTTACTCATATACTTCCTTCTCTCTAACACTTTGTAAAAGAAACATTTGCTGTTCTAACCACCCCCATCTTCAGTAATCTTCTATAGCAGGCCAAACTAAGTGCCTTACATTCAGTTCAGTGTTGCAGAAATACAGCTCTAGACAAAAAGACTATAAAGTGCAGAGAAATTAGAAGCAAGCTAACCAGCTGGTAACACAACTACTACCAAGCACATATAGGCAGTGACACGGACTCCCCTATGTAGCAGGAAATTTTCCCCTGCAAGTTGGGAGGAGTAAGGAGAGGAAGAGGAGGAGTAAGGAGAAGAAGAGAAGAAAGAAGAGGAGGAGTGAGCTTAAGGCAGAGATGTAGGAGGATGGAGAGCCACGCATGTATGGAGAGCAGTCCTAGGTAACAACTTATATCTAGGTTAGTTAATTGATTAACACTTCCAATTGTGTGGGCATCTTGTTATTGAGCATTACCAAACATATAAAGCCTTTGGTTAATCATTAAGCATTAGAGTCTCATTTTCTACTGGGTACCACGTGGATGGCAAGACGGTCTGGAGTCAGCCCAACCTTGTGAAGGCAGCATGGAAGATTGGCAGAGCCATCTCCCATGCTGGCATCTCGTGTGTGGCAGGGCTGGTGTCTCTGGCCGCCTGAGCTGGCAGCTTGAGCGGGTGGCCTGGCTCGTGATGTCAGGCCTAGCCTAGTCAGGAACATGGCAGCTCCATATCACAACACCCTTGGAATACAGGAGATGATACTGTATAAGTGACAGGCAATAACAAACTTTCTCAAAGATAATGGCAACAAACTGATAAGCATGAATGAATATGAAGGTGAAAGCTAGCCCCAAACAGTTGTGTTCTTCTCCCTATGTGAACCTTCTGCCCACCTTGTTCTACTGTTACACCTGGTACTTAGACCACTCTACATTATACTAGTGTACACTACCTATCCAATACCACTTTTGAGACACACACTCTGAGAGCAAAGACATTGGTTTTGTATCTCTAGAAATGAGTGGGTTGATGTGATAGACATGCTGTTCTCTATGAACTGACCCTTAAATACCTCAACACTATTTATTATCCTGGAATTTACTGATTTTGTTCTCCCACATTTCAGCACAGCTAGAATTAGCCAAATATTCCAACAGATGGGTAATTAATCAGGAGCAATGTTTTATATGTAACAAGTATCATTAGTTAAAATGAATATATATTAAAGAGACCACCAAAACCTGCAGAGTCACTAAACAACTCTAAATAATTTAATCCAGTATATTATAGATATTTATAGCCTTCAAATGAAATTCATGAGCCAAGAATGTCTATGTGGGAGACATTCCAAAGATTTTCTGTATTCCATGAACATTAAAGTGTTAAATTGCAGCAGCTTCTGAAGAAAATCAGGAAATACATTATTTGAGTTGAAATATTATATAGTCCTATTGTTGAATGGAATAAGGACAATATAAGATAGAGAATCACCAAGAAAAACTGGTGAAGCATCAATTTTTATTACAATGTATATGTATTTTGTGACTGATGTATCCCAGATGGCGAAATTACAACATACCCAAGGAGTTCTGAAAAGCATCAGAATTTAATGAGACAGTATGAATAAATACATACAGAGTAGGAATGAAGATAAGTGACTGCTTATAATAGAAAGAGTTTTTATTATTTGTGTGTGAATGAGAAAAATAATGATTGTTCTTTCAAAGTGAGAAGGGAGAGGACCAGGAACAAGAGCAGGAGCAGGAGGAGGAAGAGAAGAGGAGGAGGAAGAGAAAGAGAAGCAGGAGCAGGAGGAGGAGCAGGAGCAGGAGGAAAAGGAGATGAGAAGGAGGAGCAGGAGAAGGAAGAGGAGGAGGAGGAAGAGAGAGGATCAGGAGGAGGAGCAGAGGAGAAAGAGAAGAAGAAGAAGAAGAAGAAGAAGAAGAAGAAGAAGAAGAAGAA
>JANHMN010000020.1:43091755-43104949 GCA_030674055.1 Rhabdomys pumilio | reverse complement strand
GAGGAGGAGGAGGAGGAGGAGGAGGAGGAGGAGGAAGAGGAGGAAACTATCATTACACTGTCCCTGCACTGTGGTTAGAGGAAGTGCAGCCTTTTTTAAGTCAGGTTCTCACAGATGATTCAACTCTTATGGAGGAAAACAACAGTATCCATTCCACTTCTTCAGAGTTGGACTGTGTCTTTAAGTAGGGACTTCCTATGGAACTGGAGCTGTTGTGGAACTCAAGATGTTCCTAAGATTTAGATTCCTGCCTGAAATTACTTTTTTGTTCTAGCCTAATGTCAGCTTCCTGGCTGAAGCCCACTTCCTTGTCTATTTGTGTTTATTGTCATGCTTGTTTTTTTGCATGACAATAAACACAAATAGACTATTTGCATCTATTGTATTGCTAGTTCCTCAACCTAGGACTGACCTTAATACTTGCATGTAATTAAAATGGTATAAAAGCAAAAAGGAGAGGGGATGGGATGGGGGGAGTTCTAGGGAGGGGAAATGGGAGAAGAGAAAGGCATCTGAAATATAAATAAATAAAATATCCAATAAAAAGAACAAAATAAGTGATAGATGGGAAAGGCCAAGCCCATTGTGAATGGTGCCATCCCTGGGTTCTATAAAAAAGCAGCACCCCTCCATGGCCTCTGCATTAGCTCCTGCCTCCAGGTTCCTGCCCTGTTTGAGTTCCTGTCCTGACTTCCTTTGATGATGAAGAGGAACATGGAAGTGTAAGCCAAATAAACTTTTTCCTCAAAAAAAAAAAAAAAAAAAAAAAGATGTCCCTAATTCACCACCAGCTCACTGAGATTGCAGGCATTCCCCTCCCCAAAGCACACAACTTTTTTGAATTTTCATCATTTGTATTTTCTGGATACCATCTCTTATAATCAAAACCATAATTTTGAGCACATAATGTACTTCAATCATTTATTTTAAAAATAAATAGTATATAATAACATTTAGAACACATAAGCAGTATTATAGGTTGCCCATTTGTGTCCTGCCTACCTCTAAAGAAAACTTAATAGGATGAATAACATACATGTAATGTTTTGCATTGGCTTTCATAATACATCAGAGACACCAGGAAAAGATCAAGACTTGATCAAAAGCATAAGGTTGACACTGGAAAAGGGGGGAAATGCCTAAATATGCAAACTAATAAACATGGAAAGTGCCTACGGGTTTGCTAGGCCTATAGGCACTGCAAAGTGCATACAGAGAAGTCTAGAGCAACCAAGAATATGAGAGGTTGGAGTTCAGAAGTGACAGATTCAAGGTCCGCATCCCTCACTGGGTTGAACACCAACAGAGATGATGACTTTAGTCAAGTGAAGCAGAGATGGCTGATGTTGTAGTGAGATTAACCAAGGTCTCGAGAAAAACCAACAGTTGCAGCTGCCGGAGAGCTTTTACATTCAGAAGCATTTGCCTTACAGTACACAGGCGTTCATCACACAAAGTAAACAGAGAACTCATAAACAGGCTGACAGTCGATCTTAAATACACAGATGACCATCTGATAATAATAATCAAAAAGTACAAATAACAAAAGAGAGGAAACAGGGGAAGAACTCACAGCCTATAAAACATAATTTTAATAGGTAATTCTGTAAGATAGTCATAATTCTATAGCCTCTACTTTAAAAATGAATAAAGTATCACGAAAATTTTAAATCAGAACATTAAAACTGTAAATCAATTTCCATGTTATTGAAATAATAAAACAAAAGTCTTATTAAGGAGTGTAAATTTTATTTCTAGGACAGCAAAAAGAGGTAAGTGGGTTAGGGCACTTGCCACAAAGCCCAAGACCTGCTCTATCCTCCGGGCCAAGATGGTGGAAAGAGAGAACTGATTTCTGCAAATTGTCCTCTAACTGCCACACATATCCCATGACATACATGTATGTTTTAAATGAAATTTATAAAATGCAGTTAAAAATTTTAAATGAAATTTATAAAATGCAGTTAAAAATTTTTTTCACAAAAAGTATCCCAAATTTGAGAAATGGATTTATAAGAGAAATAGACAAGCAATCAAGAAGCAAATAGAGAGCCAGTAAGTTTTATCAATGTATTAGTTTATGATGGCCACCATAACAATCTGACATAGAATGGGTTACTTAAGAGAAATTTCAGTTTGTCAGTAGTATAAACTAGTCTAAGACATAGGTTCTATCTGGTTTTCTGGTAGATTCTCATGGCTAGAAGACCAAGACTGGCTAATTTCTCACTTATGGCATTTCCTTGGTGTGTGCAGGAGAAGCCAGAATGAAATCTTTGGTGTCTTTTCTTATGAGACACTGATTGCATAAGGACTTTTGTATTATATTTCAAAGGTTGTGAGAGATTTCATTTACTTTACTAGACAATGTGTACACATGGTGATGTATCACCTGGCTTTTTTCAAATGGAAAAACTATACAATTTTAAATTTAGATAAGTAACTATAAAATTGAAAGTTTCAAGGTGGGTGTGATAGCTCATACCTGTAATCCCAGCACTTAGAAGCCCGAGGAAGAAGGATTTGCTATGAATGTTTGAGGTTAGATTAGGCTACATAATACATTTCAGGACAGCCTGGACTATAGCATGAAATCCTGTCTCTCAAAACTGAAAAAATAGATTTCAAAGAATGTCTGCCTGTTATTGGTATTATCCATTTTAAAAGCCCAATTTTTAAAAAAAAATAATGAGCAACAAGTCAAAATTTTAGTTGTAGACAAAATATTTTTCCTCTCATTAGAAATCTCTAGGTTGGTGATTTTTTTCCCCCTGAAACTTTAGAAAAGTAGAAATGATGGTTCTTCAGCAGGCTTTGCATAGGCAAGGTTTTTTTAGTAAAGAACTCCAACATTGATGACTCAACAGTCATAGAACACGAGTGGCTAACAAAAGCCACCAACACCAGCAGCAACATTCAGCATCAGTGCACATCACTGCTTCTAGCAGAATTTTCTCTAAATATAAAGTGAAGGGAGAAAACAATCCTTTAGAACAAGCCAAACGTCCACTTTACTGGGGTAAAATCCTCACAAAGGCCAACTGAATCCATAGATGAACCCAAACCATGCAATTTACAGCCAAATCACTTGCCATAAGTCTGTAGGCGATTACACACACAGAGACAGTCATCGAGACACAGGACACTGTCTGCTTTCTTTGCTCAGTGCTGTGACATTCTAATAGTGTGCATAGCTGCAGCACGATTAGTGCTGGGTTCTGTGCACCCATGATCCTGTGACACTCAAAGCCTAGGATTATATGATTTGCCTCATTCCCAAAGTAAGTTCTGTCTGGGTTTTTTTTTTTTTTTTTTTTTGAAGCTTCATATGAATTAAACACTAGACTATTAATACATGGGGAGATGATACACAATGCCACACAGTCAAGTAACTTGCTTGGATATTAGGAATTAACTCTCTGCTTTGTGGTGTTGAAACTAGTAGCCCTGTCTGCCCTGACAAGTATTCTGGTAGTTAGAAGAGTGAGTGAGCAGAACTTCAGCAAGCCTTCACTGAGAATTGCTAGTAGTTCCAATGCAGGGCCTGTAAGTTTGGGTTAGTAAAGATTTACTACTGGAGAAGAAAATGGGCATTTTAAAAGATGCTGCAACCACAGCTTCCCATTATAGAGAATTTCATATGGTTTGTCATTCAATGAATACTGTTTCTGTTGCCGGAATTTCACCTACTTTCACTCATTAGAAATGGGTTTGAAAAGACTTAAGAGCATTCTGCAGCACTAGCCAGTATTTCTTTAAAATATTCAGTATCTTAAATGGTAAATATACTCCCCCCCTTTTTATTAAGCTAGATACTAGCTTGATAAATTATAAAAATGGAGGGAGGATCAAAACACTGTAGAACTTTATCAGAATAACAAGTCAAAAGCAGGGAAGCCACTGCTACGGACTGAACTATACCCCCTGTTTCCCATCCACAACCATCAAATTCATACGCTGACGCAATAGTCCATCAGTAACTCAGAGCATACTGTATTTGGAGACAGTATTTTTAAAGTGCTAATTAAATTTGGGTCAACAGGGTGTCCAGATCTGGCTGGTGTTATTACTGTATAAGAAGAAATGAGAACAAACATACACATAGAACATGGTGTGAAGAAAAGGGGCAAAGAAGTCCATTCAAGCCAAGAAAGGGCCCAAAGACATGCTAACCTCACTGACAACTTGATCTCAGACTTTTAATGTGAAACAGCTACTTTATATGTCAACTTTACTGGGGGAGGGGATTGGATTATTATTATTATTTAGTATATTATTTAGTATATCTGTGTAAATCTTCCCAGAAGACATAAGCATTTCAGCAAGTGGGATAGATAAAGCCCACAGCCAATCTCAGTATCACCAAGAGAACAAAATGGCAAAGGAGGACTGACTTTACTTTCTTAATGTTTCAGCCAGGGTTTTCATATTCTGCTCCCATCTCTCCTGATTTTGGAGCTTTCAGAACCTAGAATGAAACCTGTAACATTGGCTAACTGGCCTTCCAATTACACTACTCCTACACTGGCTTCCCTAGGCTAAGCTAAAACTTGAACTACAGTCCAGCTACGCCACACCTAGGTAGATAGCTGAAGGAATCTGTCGGTATATAACAGAGATGCCTGCACTCCCATGCAGTGCAATTCACAATAGCCAGATTAGTTAGCCTAATGCCCAGCAGTAAACCAGTGGACAAAGACAATGAGCTACATATGCACAGCACAGTATTATTCTTCCATAAAGAAGAATAAAATTATGTCATTTGCAGGAAAATGTTGGGAACTAGAGGTATCTTACAGAGCAAAAATAATTAACACTCAAAAAGACAAATATTTTCTCTTACATACACAACCTACATTTTAGAAAAAAAACCATGAAAGCAGAAAAAAGCTATTTATTGATGATGGGGAACCCAGAAGTAGGGTAGATGGGGCCAAGACAGTGTGCTCAAAGTACACAGTTTGTATGTATGAATGTCATGCTGAAGTCCAATATTTCATACAAATAATATACACCAATCAAAATAAAAACTTAATTATTTGTATTAATAAAAACATAGATAGCCGGGTGGTGGTGGCGCACGCCTTTAATCCCAGCACTTGGGAGGCAGAGGCAGGCGGATTTCTGAGTTCAAGGCCAGCCTGGTCTACAGAGTGAGTTCCAGGACAGCCAGGGCCACACAGAGAAACCCTGTCTCTTGAAAAACAAAAACAAAACAAAAAAAATAGATAAAAATCAAGGAAGACATATGACATCAACTTTGAGCCTCCACACACAAATGTGCACACATATGCAAGTGCACCTACCCAGACATTCACATTCCTACAGGAGAACATGCATAAACACAGATACACATGCAAAAAATAGCCTATAAAAAAACCATTTAGTGCTTGGCACACTGAATATACAATAAATTCACGATTTCCTTTTTAGACTTCGTTTAAATGTAGTTAGATAAGAAAATTGAAATATGCTAGAACAAATGCAGAATGAGAGCACTTTAATTATCTTGTCTTTCAAGATTTTTTTCTCAAATAATGAACTTAAATATTTAGTTTGCATCTAATCTTTAAAGTACATTTATTCTTAATCTCCTCTATGATGCAAATTTAACATTCAGTGTTCATTCATTTACCTAATTAAGAAATCTGTGCCTATAAGTCAACTGTAGATTATACTTAATGATTCAACAAAAGCTTATTAACAGCCTATTATCTGGGTGAGACTATCATTTAGAGGATAGTTTATGCAGATACTACTGGGTCGCTTCTAGCATAGTTCTAAGATGGTTCATAATTTTTCATCTTGTTTAATAGTGAAGATCACTAGTGGATTTCATTCTGTTTGAGAAATCAGAGTAGCAGGGAAATAAAATTTATTGGCATGATTAAAGGCTAGGGCCCACTACAGCAACTGTATTCTGCTGCTTTAGAAATTTTCAAGGCCAGGCTAGAGAGATGCTCAGTGGTTAAGGGCATGTACTGCCTTTGCAGAGGACTGGAATTCAGTCCCCAGCACCCACACTGTGTGGCTCAAAACCACATATAACTCCGGCTCCACATGATCAGAATCCCTCTTCTGGCCTCTGAAGGCACCCACACTCATATATGTACATACCCATAAACACACACATCCATACAATTTTAAAACTTTTTCAAGGAGAAGTAAAAACTGATAAAATGAAAAGCATAATCACTGAAATTTCATAAACCATATTAAATGGTGAAATTTTATGAAATTTATGAAATTTCAATCTTAGCAACCCGTCTACATGCTATAGATGCACCTGGAACAGCTGCCAGTGAGGGACTGTTTTGATGGCACATGAATCAAAGCATGGAAGCTTTGTCTTTCAGTTCCTGGCTTACTTTAAGTAACCCAATGTTCTCCATTTTCACCCATGCTGTTGCCAATAACAAGGTTTCCTGTTGTAAGCCTAGAGAATATGCGATGTCCCCATTACACTGCTTTCATCATCCAGGCACTGAGAGCAGACCTTCTGCTTGTTCCACTTCTTAGTTATCAAAACACCATGAGATAAGCAAACCTCCTACAGGCCCCACTTTCAATCTTTCTAGGAACACGGTGCAGCAGGATTACTTCATCAGTGTTGTTTCTATTTTTATGTTTTAATTTTATGTGTTGTGGTTGAATTTTTTTGTTTGTTTTGGTGGGGTTGTTTGTTTGTTTGTTTGTTTGTTTTTTGGTTTTTCGAGACAGGGTTTCTCTGTGTAGCCCTGGCTGTCCTGGAACTCACTCTGTAGACCAGGCTGGCATTGAACTCAGAAATCCGCCTGCCTCTGCCTCCCAAGTGCTGGGATTAAAGGCGTGTGCCACCACTGCCCGCAAGTTGGTTTGTTTTTTGTTTGCTTGCTTATTTATTTTATTTTACTGAGCTATGTGGTGAAATAAGGGTGGGCTGGAACTTTCTGTTTAGTCCCAGACTCACCTAAAAGCCTTATGCTGCTTAATTTTACATCAACTTGATGGGATCTAGAAACACAATGGAAACAGAAATCTGGTCAGGGAATTTTCAGATTGGGTTATCCAAGGAGAAAAGACCAACCATTTTTGGTGTCATTTCATAGGTGAGAGTCCTTGACTACAATAAATTTTAAAAGTGAGCTAAGGACCAAATTTCAAATCTGTTTCTCTGCTTACTGACTGTGGATGAAATATGAATGGTTGCTTCAAGCTCTTCCTACCATGATATTCTTGACATGATACCCTCAAACCATGCAGTAAAATATAAAATCAACTTTTTCTTAAGTTGCTTAGCCAGGCATTTGTCACAGCAATGCAGACAGGGGCTGTGGTAACTGTGGTTCAAGAGGTCAGACACATAGTAAGCTGGCAGCAGAACTTGACAATGTTTTCTGTGTGGTACTGGCTTGAAAAGCATAAAAGATGCAAGATTGAGAGGGGCATTTCATAGAGCTGCTGATGGCACCATGGAGCTGAGAAAGTAAAGCCTAGACTGCAATGGAGACCCAAGGTTGTATAACTGTCAGAAAGGCCATCTTCTGAGGAAGGATGACAGGACAGAGTGTAGATGCCCAAGAGAGAGGCTATGTTGCTACAGGCAGCAGAGTTGGGTGGGAATACTTAAGCCCCTTGAGATTCCATCATCAGGCCCAGATATTAAACATGGAGCTGAAAGACTGGCTGTTTACCCTCCTGGGCTTTGTTCTCACTTGAGTGTGACCTGTCCTTATTATGCCCCATTCCCCTCTTTTGGAATGGGATTATTTATTCTGTGCCATTGTTTGCTGGATGTAATGTGATTTTTTTATGTAAATGGGGATAGGTACCACTTACATTTCTGAATGTAATGTAACTATGGAGACCCTGAAAGGTAAAATCAGTATGTTTTCATTGTGAGATGGAAATGAAACACTAGGGGAAGGGATGGGATGTTATGATTTTAAAGTGATACGACTGTTAAGTTGGCAAGGGATGTGTTGGTTAATCTTGATAACTTACTGGGGTTTAAAATCATCCTGGAAACAAATCTCTGGGCATGTCCATGAGGGAGTTTCTAGATTTGGGTTAAACAATAAGGGAAGACCATCCTAAATGTGAGCAGCACCAATGACACACTTGAGAACCAGACTGAATAAAAATGGCAAAGGGAGCAAAAAATCAGCATTCCTCCGTTTGCCTCCTGACTGTGGACACCTGTGATCAGACACCTGTGGTCAGACACCTGTGATCAGAGACACCTGTGATCAGACACCTGTGATCAGACACCTGTGGTCAGACACCTGTGATCAGACACCTGTCTCCATGCCTTCCCCACCATCATGCACTGTACCCTTAAACTGTGAGCCAAAATAAACTCTTCTTTATTCCTTGATTAAATTACCCTTGCCAAGGGTTTTTTGTTTGTTTTGCTACAGCAATGAGAAAGCTAACTTAAACATCATGTTTTCTTATTACCAAGTTTTCTACTTTTGGCAGCATTTTAAAACTATCTAAGTATTTGATATTTTTTATTAAAATCATTCCCTCCCTAAAGAACTTAGCCTGCACACATGACATGTAGAGAGAATGCTTCTACACTGATTAGATGACACTGAAGATGGAATTAACATGAAAACACTCTGCTATTACAACTTAGCAATTCTGACACCTTAGTTCTGTTAAGACAGTATTTAGGATATAGAACAAACCACATAAAAATGATTTATAGAGTGGTATGATGAAATTTCAGTATACAATTTAAATCTACAAACTCACTTAAAACTTTATTTCTCTAAAAATACGTTGTTAGTGTTTCCCTATAGTATTCTTCACATATGTAGCACTTTAAAAACATAAGGAAAGTGGGTCTAGAGAGAAGGCTCAGTGGTTAAGGGTACTGCCTGCTCTTCTGAAGGACCTACATTCAATTCTCAACACCTACATGGAGGCTTTCAACTTCTCTCCACTCTTGATCCAGGGACTACAATGCTTCTGACCACCATTGGCACTACATGCACATGCACACGCATGCACAACACACATTAAAAACAATGAAAAGCAAAAAGTTTTTTTATTGCTCAAACAAGCTATTATCAAAATAATACTTATACTAACCCTGAAAATAAATATTTGACCCAAAGAGAGCTGAGCCACAGTCGTAAATTATACCAGGGTTCATATTTTTTGTTTGTTCGAACCCAAATCTACTCCAGTGGGGGGAAACAAAAGGATCCACCTGTGGGGAGCCGACAAAAGGTGGATATCATCCTTGCAGCCATCTTGAGCCATATGCCCTGACAAGACACTTGTTTACAATAGCCTACAACAGCTGAGCACACTCTGATAACATCTTGTTTTAGATACCCAGGATTTTCCCTTGGGTGTGACTTAAAGGTGTGATTTAGAGACAAGACCTAAGGGCATGACTTAAACACATGACTTAAAGGCGTGGTTTAGAAGTGAGACGTATAAAAGGGAGAGGCAGACAGAAGAAATTATCAGACACTTGTAATTGGTGGTAGACACTCAAGACTTGGAAAGAGGACTAGGGATTAGACACAGACACTTGGATGAGACTCGAGACTAGAACTTGGAACTGGAAACTTGGAACTTGGAGGCACTAGGGACTAGGAACTAGGGACTAGAAACTCAAGACTTGGGACTTGGACTAAGAAGAGAGACTGAAGAATTGAATCACACTCTGTCTGGTCCCCATTCTTCAAGTCCATCCTCATTCTCTCTCTTGCTGAACCCCGACCCACAGACCGGAGCAGGTTGGGGCAGTGTGGGCTCTAACAACTTAGCCCTCAAGGCTTTTGGCAGTGAGGGTTCCAACATTGATAGAGCGGTCCCCGACATTTTGGCCCCCAAGCGTGGGGCAGAGTGGTCCAAGACATTTTGACCCCCAAACGTGGGCTAGTGCAGGCCACAACATTTTTGGTGCCCAACATAGGGCAGCAAGAATGAGAGATCCAGTGAGGGATGTTACTGGAAGAAGGATCTGCCGAAAATTCAGAAGTGAACCGAAGGTGATCACCTCAGGAATCTGCCACGTCGAGAAAGGTAAGTCATGTTAATGAAAATGGGGCAAGAAATAAGTCAACCTCAACTCAACTCTCTGCTTTTGTTTTGTTGTTTGCTGCTCATGTGTTAATTGTCAGCTTTTGTTTCATTGTTTGAATGCTGTCTTTCATGTTCAAAATAAAAAGAAACATTTATCCAAAATTAGAATCTAAAACACAACCAAAGGTGATGACGATTTGCCAGAGCCAGACTGTGCTGACCTAGAGGAAGAGGCAGCCGAACATTACAACCCTGAATGGCCCTCTTCCCCAAGACCCTCTCCCTATGCGCCTCTGCCTCCAAGTGCTCCCCCAATGGAGATGGTGGTTATAGATCCCAGATGGGAGTTACAGGATAAAATATCTGTTCTTAAACAACAAATAGAGTTAGAAAAAGAGTATCAGGACTTAATTAATCAGCTACAAAAATTAAAGACAGGGAAGATGTCTCAAGAGGTAAACTGTGAAAATCCCCCGGCTCCTTGCGTTCCTCAACCAGGAGTCCAAAGGCAGTCCCTGTCCCCTAGCTTAAGATTAGCCACAGATCATCCAGAGAAGGGGGACACTGAGGCTTTCCCTGTATCCGAGACCAGAGATGCTCAAAGGTGTTGCTTGGAGACATCACACAGGGTTTAATTTTCAAATTAATAAGGAATTAAAAAATTCAGTATCACAATACGGTACCACTGCTCCCTTTACTCTTGCAATTTTAGAGTCTGCCGCAGAGGAGTGGCTGACTCCTGTGGATTGGAATACATTAGTGAGAGCAGTTCTTAGTGGTGGTGACTATCTTATTTGGAAATCAGAGTATCATGAGAATTGTAAAGATATAGCTAGGAGAAACATTCGGGCAGGCAATGGTTGGTCCTTTGGTGCCTTAGTAGGAGAAGGGCAATTTGCTTCTAGTGATAACCAGATGCAATATGACCCAGGTTTATTCACTCAAATTCAAAATGCAGCCATGAAGGCTTGGCGTAAACTCCCAGCAAAAGGGGACCCTAGTTCGCCCTTAACAGCAGTCAGACAAGGACCTAATGAATGATTTTCTGATTTTGTTCATTGATTAATGACAACAGCAGGAAGGATTTTTGGTAATGCAGAGGCAGGAGTAGATTATGTGAAACAACTTGCATATGAAAATGCCAATCCTGCTTGCCAAGTGGCCATTAAACACTACAGGAAAAAGACAGACCTTACAGGGTATATCAGACTCTGTTCTGATATAGGTCCCTCCTACCAACAAGTCTCAGCTATGGCAGTTGCCATGCAAGGACAATCAGTAAGAGATTTTTTGGCTAGTAGAAACCAAAAGGCCTGTTTTAAATGTGGCAAGCCTAAACACTTTGCAAGAGATTGCAAGGCAGAAAATGAATTAACCCAGAGACAGCCCAGAAAACAGCCTAGACTCTGCCCACTTTGCAAACGCGGAAAGCACTGGGCTAGTGAATGTAGGTCCAAAAGAGACGCACAAGGAAACACCCTTTCCCATAATCAGGGAAACAGGAACAGGGGCCAGCTCCAGGCCCTGAACCAACACAAGCCAAAACAGGCTTATGGAGCAGTCAGTTTTATGCCAACAAACAACAATCCCTTTCAGAACGTAGTCGTAGTCGAGCAACACCAGGAAGAGCAGGTCTAGACCTCAGTTCTGCCACCCACATAGTATTAACCCAGAAATGGGACCTCAGGCCTTACCCATTGGAGTGTTTGGACCACTCTATCTAAATGTGTTTGGCCTGATAGTGGGAAGAAGCAGTACTACTATGCAGGGACTACAGATTTTTCCTGGAGTTATAGACAATGATTATCAAGGTGAGATTAAGGTAATGGCCCAGGCAATTCAGAATATAGTCACCATTCCTACAGGAAGGAGGATAGCTCAACTATTGTTACTTCCATTGCTCTCTATTAATCACAAATATAAGAATTCTAAGGGAGGGGATCAAGGCTTTGGTTCCTCTAATGCATACTGGGTACAGCCTATAGTTAAACAAAAACCTATGATGACACTATGGCTGGATGGAAAGGCATTCCAAGGCTTGGTTGACACAGGAGCTGATGTGACTATCCTAAAACAAAGTGATTGGCCTGCCACCTGGCCTCTCACCATAACCTTAACCAATCTAAGGGGTATTGGCCAAAGTCAAAATCCACTACAAAGCTCTAAGGTGCTGACATGGAAAGATAAAGACGGTAATACAGGGAATATACAACCCTATGCCATCCCAGGCCTTCCTATTAATCTCTGGGGCAGAGATCTGTTATCCCAGATGGGATTGGTTATGTGCAGACCTAATGAAGTAATCATGGCTCAAATGATAAACTCTGGATTTTCCCCCAGGGAAAAGATTAGGAAAAAGTGAAAAAGGCATTATCTAACTTGGATCAGGCCATAAAGGCTCATGAGTTACATCACCTTAATTCTAAAACTTTAAAAATTATGTTTAAAATTACCAGAGAGCAAGCTAGACAAATTTTTAAGCAATGTCAATCATTTGTTACACTTTTACCAGTTCCTCATTTGGGCGTAAATCCAAAGGGACTGATACCAAACAATCTCTGGCAAGTGAATGTTACTCATTATAATGAATTTGGCAATCAAACACACATACAGGTATGTATAGATACATACAGTGGTTTCATTTATGAGACATTACAATCTGGAGAAACAAGCATGTGATCACTCATATGCTTGCTACAATTGCTGTATTGGGTGTGCCTAAACAGATAAAGACTGACAATGGCCCAGGTTATAAAATTGGGAATACTACATAAAACAGGTATTCCTTCTAATCCACAGGGCCAAGGTATGGTAGAAAGGGTGCATCGAACCATTAATGTCAATTTGAAAAAATTAGGGGCTGGAGAGATGGCTCAGAGGTTAAGAGCACTGGCTGCTTGCTCTTCCAGAGGTCCTGAGTTCAATTCCCAGCAACCATATGGTGGCTCACCACCATCTGAAATGGAATCAGATGCTCTCTTCTGGTGTGTCTGAAGACAGCTACAGCGTATTCATATAAATGAAATAAATAAATCTTAGTCAGACCATGGTGGTGCACGCCTTTAATCCCAGCACTTGGGAGGCAGAGGAAGGTGGATTTCTGAGTTCGAGGCCAGCCTGGTCTACAGAGTGAGTTCCAGGACAGCTCGGGCTATACAGAGAAACCCT
>JANHMN010000020.1:42966826-43088626 GCA_030674055.1 Rhabdomys pumilio | reverse complement strand
ACTACAGCCGCCAGCCTGCGACGCTTTCTCAGCTCCACTCCGCCTCCCCGCGGCTAGGAGCGACGCCTCACACGCCTCGGGGACCCCTGGGACTGGTAGTACGTACGCCCTGTCGCGGAGACTCACGGGACTCGTAGTGCGCCTCAGCTTACCGCGGAGGCTCATGGGACCTGTAGTACGCCCCGCCCCGCTAGAGCGCCGCTTAGCGGCGCCCTCATCGTCTTCGGGTCCGGCTTCCGGTTTCGTCGCGCTGCGCTGGCACACAGCCTGTGCGCAGCGGCGACACCTTTGTGGGCGGCGGGGCGTCCCTAGTCCCTTCTAGAACCGAGCTCTAGGCCTCGCCGCCCCTGAGCGGGGCAGCGGGCTCCGGCAGCCCCGGAGTTGGCGCTCGCGCTGCTGGGTAACGGGCCTGTTCGGGCGACCCCGGGCCGCCCCTGCTCGGCTCATCTGTGACCTCCTCGGCCCCTGACTGCGGGAGCCGCGGCGGAAGACATGGGACTCTCTCGGTGCACCTGTGACGGCCACCTTGACTGGGGAAGCAGCGGCGTCTTCGAGGAAACCGGAAGCCCGTGGTGACCCCTGGCGACCCGGTTTGTTTTCAGCCGGCTTCCAAACACTGGGGAAGCGAAACCCGGTGGCCTTGGGGACCGCCCTAGGTAGCCAGGGTTCGGGGTGAGTGGATCGCTCGCGCTCGCCGGGACGGTGCAGCCAGCCAGGAGGCCTGGTGGCTGTCGCCTGGCCGGACACACGTCGTTTTCCATCCCCGGCGCCTCTCTGCTCTACAGAGCGGCCCACTCTCTAGCATCGCTGGTCCCTGCCATCCCCACAGACCCGTTTCCACAGGCTCTTCTTTAGCCTTTCTGCTCGGGGACTGCTCAAGTGTTGTCCGTGCTCTGACTCGCTGGGAACGCTTTCAGTTTTATTTCCTACATTTATATCGGAGAGGGAAAGAGGGACGGTGGCGTCTGGGAGTGACCGTCAGTCTAACTTGTGTGTTTCAGTCTCGTTTTCCGGCTGGGTTGCAAGGTAGGCTAACACTGTGGTCCTCTTCGCAAGGAATTCGGAAAACTCAAAAGTGAGATAAAATACCCATGGAAGCTACTAGAAATCAGAACAAAATGCCACGTGATGATCAAAAACATTGACATAGTGGGATTGAAATTGACCTCTACTTTTGAAATACAGAAGAAGCCCCCCGTTTGAAGTTTAAGTTGGATTGAACAAAATCTTAAAACATAGTATCATTTCTTGTTCTCAAAAAATTGTTCTCGGTTACCTTGTCGGTAGTGATCACGCCATCGTCTTAAATGGGGAATAACTGGAATTATTCACTCAATAGCTGCAGTGTAGTGAATGCCCTGGGTTTGTAAATGAACGTTTTCATGTAAATGTGAGAGTTTCATTCATATCTAAAAGGCAGCATGCTGTCATGGGAACGTCGGTGATTTGATGGAAAGCCCTGACATAGTAAACATTGAGTTTTCCACTTCCTCACTTAACAGGAGGAAAGGGTTAAGCTGCTTACTCAGACTTGCTCCTTCCCCCTTTTCTGAAGTACAGGGCTTGCTTTCCAAGGAACCCAGTTACAGATTCTAAGAGCTGTGCTTGCTCTGAAGTTGGCAACTTATTTGTATGTTTAATTACTTCGCCTGTAAATTAAAGAGTGCTTACCCATCTTAGTGCTTTTACATTGATTTAATGAATTCCTTTTCTTTCTTTTTTTTTTTTTTTTTTTTTTTTTTGGTTTTTTGAGACAGGGTTTCTCTATGTAGCCCTGGCTATCCTGGAACTCTGTAGACCAGACTGGCCTCGAACTCAGAAATCCGCCTGCCTCTGCCTCCCTAGTGCTGGGATTTAAGGCGTGTGCCACCACCGCTGGCGATTTAATGAATTCTTAAGAACACATCAGAGATGGTGGCGCATGCCTTTGATAATCCCAGCACTTGGGAGACAGAGGCAGACTGATTTCTTGAATTCTAGTCTAGCCACTGCCATACAGTGAGACATCTTCAAGAAAAAAACTAAGGTGAAGCTCGGTTTCTAGAATATAAGTGCCTTTACCAGAAGTGCTTCTTAATGGGAGCAGAGCATGCCATGCTTACTGAGTGAAATAATATGATTTTTAAAAAGCTGAATAGGATCAACATAACTTTAATGACACTAACATTCTGAATTGAAACTGGTTTTTATTGTCAGAAAGTAATTATTAACAACATTTAACGTAGGTGTTTGTTTGCATTGAGATACATTATTTTAGACAATTTAGACAAGAAGTGGAAAGAAGGCTGCTCTTGGTACTGTACTTGAGTCTTAAGATTGCTTGGCCATAAAAACAGATCTCTCAGCTTAACGGCAATCAGTAAGTCAGGGTCATAAAAATGAAAGTTGACATCTTTCATATTCTATATCTGATACTGTTTTTGGACACTTAATGAACTACAAAGCATTTAGCTACTAAGGCACATAGATTTAACTGCTGGCATCATTAAAAAGGGCACTTAGGAAACCCTTTTAAAGAAGCAGAAGCCATTCCTGCCCCTAATTATTTAAAGTGACAAAAGAAAGGGAATATCTTGTTATTTGCTGGTTCTCCGTAAGATTTATTTTTTTATCTCCACTGTTTCTTAACTGACCTGTATGAAGTGGGTTCTTGGATATCTTGGCTTTTCAGAGATAAAAAGCCAGTGGAAATTGTTAACAAGACTCACTTCAGGCAGTGCACTTAATAGGTTAGTTAAAGGCCTTAGTTAAAGCCCATATCTCTCATGTGAACAGATGTGATTATAGCAAATATGCTCTCATTTCTAAGCCTCTGTTTCCTCACCTGTGCTGTTGATGGTGCCTTCTTGCAAGATAAGGTATTTAACTTAGCAGTTTCTGGCACAACACTTGAGTTTCTTTTTATCTATTCAGGTTTCCATTCTGCACTTGGATTAAAAATTTGCTTACACAATTCAAGATGATATCTTAATGATACAATCCAACTCTGTCATATATAGGTATAAAAATTAAGATCCTAAGAGCTGAAGTAAAGTAATGTATAATCAAGGTGACAGATCATAGACTAGAATTTGAGTTTCTGAATCGTAGGTCATTGTGCCACAGACTTGTGCCTTGTCTACATTCTTACTGGGAGCAATTACAGTCACAGCGTTCATAGTATTTTGTGAATAACCTAGATTTGACCTGATCACTAGATCCAACTCGCATACCCATCTGCAAAGCTTCTAGTACAGGCAGGTAAGGGCTTCCTAATCCTCTCCTAGCCCAGACCACTCAACCCAAACTCTTTTGGTCAACCCTGCTGCTGGCATGGGCAGATCTGTGCTGGGTCAAAACTTGATTAGAAAAACTTCCTTTTGCGTTGACCAGCAGTCACTGGAGAGATGCATACTGTGTCCCTGCTTTAGGAGACAGACTGCTCAGCCCTGAGTGGGACATTTATGTCACTATCAGCACCAACAAGGTGCAGACAACATCGTGGCAGAGCTGAAAAGAGAGGAGCCGGAGGAAGGAGAGAAAGTCATGATCAAATAGCAGCTGTTGTTCCCTTAGACTTAACACAAAGTCCCAGTGTGGATGGGGTATATAATCTTCAGACTTTACTCAGGAGTTATTGATGATGGACAGTGACAGGGAGGGGTAGAGTCATTGTTACTGAAGAGATGGCCACTGCACCAGTTGGTGATCTACATGCATGGCACATGGGCAGCACAACAGCACTTGGTGGGTTATCAAAGGAAAAGAAGGACATGCAGGGTGGGCAAGGAGTATGGGGAGTCAGATCACATGTCATAGTATATGTCTATTTATTTAAAAAGAAACCCAAGATTTAGAAGATAGATTATCTAGGTTCATATCCCAAGTTGATCTCTGATTTGTTGTTTTTTTAAGCTTTGTAAATTGGGTTAATAGTGTCCACCTAAAAACTAGGACTACACATGTACAAGCAATAGTGATTGGCACTTGACAGATGATCTAAATGGCGGGTGTTGAAAATAGCAGGATAATCATTAATTCCTAGAAAAAAAGATGAATCTTGTGTCAAGTGATATTTCTGTTTTCTAGTTTATCAAATCCCATCATATATAGACTGGAAGAGGCCATCTCAGTGTTGATTTCAGTGAAGATGGAAATTATAAATAATTTGATTAGTAATGCTTGAACATCCTTTTCTACATATGTCTCTCCATTAGTCATATACACTACCTACCTTATCTGACAAATTGCTCCATTATCGTGCCTGGAATTTTACTGCCCTCAATAGTAATTGGCAGTATTATTTACTTCAATCCTTTTCTATTTCTGTTTACTTTATATTTAATTTATTCTGTTAATATATTCATTTAATCTATACACTAAGTTATGACATTGTCAAACATGAAATATTTGTACATACAGTTATTTTTATAGCATTTAAATTTATTATACTTTATTCTCTATTACTGTCATGATGAAATGATAAAGTTGTAATACTTCATGAACTATTACTATGTTCATGCAAAAGTTAGGTGGTCACCAGTTGATTACATAAAACTAGCCTTACCTGTAGATGGTTAAGAATACTAGTTATAATCTGAATTCTATGAATCATGTAATTCTCTTTAGTTCTTTTGCATCTTGATAATAGTTCTCAAGTAAGAATGGGACTCAACATAATTTGGAATGCTTATTGTAGAGTGTAGTTTGACGTTTTTAAGCCAGATATTCTGATTTACATGGATCTACAGTAAAACCACATAATACTCTTACCAGGACAGCAAGTAATTCTAGACAGTAGTCTCCATTTTTCCAACACTGGGTTGGACTGTTTCCACCATCCTCTTGCTCTTGAAAAGAACTAAACTTGTTTATAGCATTCTCTGGAATTCATTACTACTTCATTACTGCTTTTATAGTTGTGAGGTGTAGACATAATGCTTTTGTGCACTGTGCAAAGGTTACCAATGTATTATTATCAAGTGGTGATTTCTCTGTCCCCATATTAGTTGCAATCCAGACATGGCATTGTCATGTTTATTCTAAATATCTCCTGTTTTAAGTTTCTGTAAACATTGCTCCCTATTTATTCTTTGATTTGTCAATAAAAGCTGATCAGCCAGTGGCTGGGCAAAAGAGAGAATAGGGCAGGACTTCAGCCAGCTAGGGGAGGAAGGTGTTCTGGACACATCATGGGAGAACAAACCTGAAGCCCAGAGAGACAGACCAATATTAAAATGCAAGTATCCTTGGGATTTTGGCCGGGAGGTAGCCAGATTAGGTTAGAGGATTAAAATAGATCAATGACTGTCTAGGTGTTGTGTAGTAAAACCTGATTAAATAAATCTAATAGTCTGAATCATTTAGAAGCTAGCTGGAGATAAAGAGATACTGTCACTTTTAAAATTACTTTTACAGAGAGAGACTCACTTAAGCTTGTCTTTGGAGAATATGTTTACATTGATTAAATTTTGAAAGTGAATTGTAAACCAGTTACTGCTAGGAGTATTAAAAACATCAAAAAATTTGAGTCTTTCAGTCAATTTTGGTAGGAGTGGTGGGGTTCTCTTTTGTACTGGTAGAGATTAAACCCAGGGCCTTCTGTATGCTAGAAAATGCTCTCCCACTGAGTTTCAGCAGTAATGCAATAATTTTCAGTGACTATATTTTCTATCTATGAGTAGTTAGGTATGAACAAGCTTCTTAAATGTTGCATGTTAGCATTAGCTTGATCCATTTAAATATAATACCATTTATCCAGAAAAATTAAACTTCAAAACCAGCTGGCTGGTTTTGTAAATACATTTTATTACAGGGTTCCATACTGTAGCTAACCCAAGACTGCCTGGAATTCACTATATAGCCCAGGCAGCCTTGAACTGGTGGCAGTCCTTCTGCCTCAGTCTTTCAAGTGCTATGCTTACAGATGTGAGCTACCTACCCATTCTCTAAGGTCTTGATGAATGTAAGGTTTTCTAAAGAAAAGTTCATTGTGAGGGGAAAATATTACTAGTTCTGGTTCTAAAATCAAACAGCCTCTGCTGCATCCTAACCTTACTGCTACATTTATGGCCCAGTTTTCTCATTTGTAAAAGAGGCTTTAATAAGATTTTGTACCTCAAAGTATAGTCATGAAGATTTAAGTGGATGCTTCTAAGCAGCATAGTGCCAAGTCGTTCATTGGTGATTATATGAATGGATTTTGTGTTGCTGATGTAGATAACTATGAAGGGGCTACTTATGAAGAAATGGAACACCTTTAGGTAGTAATTTTAGAAGTTACAAGTCTTAAGATTGGTGTCCCATTCAGCCTCTAGCAAGGGTAAATGGGTGGCCCCTCATAGCAGGTCTCTGAGGAGTAAACTGTTCCCATCAGAGGTTAGGAAAAGAGGTAGCAGACTCGACCAGGGTCCAAGAGTCTTCTTTGAGGATATGCTTTCAATGACTTTCCATAATGCCCCACCTCTGAAAGGTACATAACATCTACATTACTACTTTGGGGACTATAACAGTTGTGAGTTTTCTTAATAAGTGTTGTGTCTGGGCTATCTTTTGATTTTGCAGAATAAGGGCCGAAATTTTCACCCTGTTCATCATTAAGGATGATCTCGCTTGATGTCCAGTTACATCTTTATCTCCTGTCATTCTTCTTTCAGCTCCTCTCTCCCCACACTTTTTCATGTCTGTAAAGTTTTTCCCATGCTAGAAGTTAGCAGAATGTAAAGGTTTAAGTGTGATAGTCAGCATGCCCTGCTCACTTGCAAGAGGGAACTGATGTCATTTGGTACCTTCTTTGAAAACCATCCCTCTGGCTCCATAACATTTTGTATTTTTTTTTTTTATTTATGTTATTTGCCTATACAGTGTAATGATTATTTTTTTTCTGTACGCCTGTCTCTCATACTGGGTTATGAAGGTTTTATTTTGTATTTTTGCCTAGGATATGATTAATGCTAAAAATGAATATAGAAATCACAATTGAATTATTTAAAACTTTGTTTAAAACAAAAATGCAGAAGCTCAGCTCTTTATAGTTCTTTCTGCCTTTGTAGAGCGGTTTATTAGTGTTTGCTTTTAGATGATTTTAGAAGATACTCAGTTCAATAAATTCCATCCATTTGGGGTAGGATTTTTATTTAAATCAGATGAATAGTCTGGGCACTGGCTTTATGTCTCCTAAAACTAGTCTACATTGCAGCGCTATATATCATATAGTATATAATAATATATATGTAGTGCTCATTTAGGTAAAATAGTATATGACACTTTTATTTAGCCAGGGCTCCAGCCTAGGACCTGATTCATGTGTGGCAGATGTTCTACTGCTGAACCATACTCAGTCTTGTTTCACACTTTTATAGAACTTTATTAATTGATCATAGTTGTACGTGTTTGTCTATATTAATTTTTCATTCTTTAGACTATAAAAGTGGTTATTAGCTTTTCCATTAAGCCACACAGAACTGACCTTGGATAGCTGTGCCTATGTAGCAACTCTGTTGTGCTGCCTCTGAAAGAAATTAGTTTTTATTAAAGTGGCTTTAGTATTCACATTGTAAATGTATCTTCCCCTGCTCACTGACCAAGAGTAACTGTCATACCTTCCTTCTCCATAGCTGCCATGGACACACTGGTAGAGGATGACATCTGCATCCTGAATCATGAAAAGGCCCACAGAAGGGAGACACTGACCCCACTCTCAGCATATCCCGGAGATGAGTCTGTTGCTTCACATTTTGCTCTGGTCACTGCTTATGAAGACATCAAGAAGAGACTTAAGGATTCAGAAAAAGAAAACTCCTTCTTAAAGAAAAGAATA
Source organism: Rhabdomys pumilio (assembly GCA_030674055.1). Lineage (NCBI taxonomy): Eukaryota > Metazoa > Chordata > Mammalia > Rodentia > Muridae > Rhabdomys > Rhabdomys pumilio. Next base: position 43,080,828 of record JANHMN010000020.1, on the reverse strand, counting down.
AGGGCTTTGGAAGAAAAGGTGGTTTCTCCCCTCTCGTTTGACTATATTTTTGACATAAAAAATAATTCCAAATATTTGAAATTTTTTAAAAAAAATTTTAAACAGTCTTCCAAGAATAAGAATTTCTAAATACTTCTCCATTAAACTGACTATGCTGCATCAGCCATACCATGTGTTCAGTGATATTGTAGAATAGGATTTAACACCTTAAAGATGTTGTATTCCAAAAATTTTCTTTTCCTTTTTTCAGAATGCCAACTGTCATTGCTATGTATTGATGCTAGTTTATTTATTTATTTATTTATTTAATTTTATTTTTGGTTTGTTTGATTTTGTTCTGGTTTTGTAAGGTGCACAAGCATCTATTTAAATGCCAGAAGGCAGCCTGATGTGCTCAGGAGCTTTCCACGTTCTGTTTTGAGACTGGATCTTTCACTGGGTCATAGAGCTTGCTAACTAGACTAGGAAGCCTCGGGGATCTTCCAGTCTCTGTGCCCCTATTACTGGGTTACAAGTACGCATCACCACACCTGCTTGTTTACCTGGGGATTGAACTCAGGCCCTGCAGCGAGCACTTTACCAACTGAGCTGTCACCCAGTCCCACTATATATATGTAACTTGGAATTTTCAAATCAAAATAAAAGAATAAGATACTACTAGTAAAGGAAACTAGCAGGGTCGGGGGACCTGTGACACTGCTTCACTGTATTTAACCAGCTCTTTCACCGGGACTAGAACCTTTACTTCTGTGTTCTTTTTTATTTCCATAAAGTAAGAATAATACTTTGAGCTAATAGTGACATGTATTTTTTTTCTATGCTTAGTGTTCTAATTTCTGAATGCTATATAAGGTAATTTAAATATATTCTAAATCATCAGACTTAAACTTAATTTTATATGTTGGAATTTTTCTTGGTTGCCCATTTATGGCACTGAAAGATTTTAACTGGTTTATATTTCTTCAACTCAGATTTATATTTGTATCTTACAAAAACAAGAGCTTCCACAAATGGTAAAAGAAATGAGTTCTTAGCAGTCAAAGAGAGGAGTTTTCCTATACTTAGAAACTTGAGGAGGGGGTTGGTAGAATTTAATTTGCTTGTTGTGTTGGAAAAACAAGGGAAGTCATTTATTAGTAGTATTAGTTTCTTACTAATTCTGTCTTAGTAACTAAATATATTTGTCATATATTAAGGTAAATTACTGAAGGTAACTTTACAGTTAATTGTTATGCTTTTAAAATTAAATAGAAACATGGAATTTAGTACGTAAACTAACATACAAAATCTGTTCATTGTGACCATCAATCCTATTAATTTCAGGTTTTGGAATGTAAGGTTTAATGAAGTGACATGTCTGTTCCTTAAGAAGTCTGATTTGATACTTTTCTGATGATAGAAATTAGATACTGTAGACTTGGAAAATACCCAGACATGTCATAAGACACTAATACTGTATTATAGTGTAATGATTAAGTTTCTTATAAAGCAGACAGTACAAAGCACAGATTACTGCTGAGCAAGAGAAAGTATTTGCCTTTTTTCTATACTATTTGTCTTCTTAACAAAGATTGTGTGGCAATGAAATAGTCATTTATACCCAAAGGTAAGCTTTATCCTTGCATTATAGTGGTTAGAATAAGATGGAGAGCCATCTGAGGATGGACTTACTTGGTTCTACACAGTGACCACTGAAGATTTCTCCCCTAATTTCGTACTATTATTAGCTTGTTGGAGCTCGAGTAGATGAAGAAACAAGTTCTGTGGGCCGAGAACAAGTGAATAAGGCCTACCATGCATATCGCGAGGTTTGCATTGATAGAGACAATCTGAAGAACAAATTGGAAAAGATAGTAAGTTGATTTGAAATATAATACTTTGTATTTTAATTGTTTTGCCTAGCAAGAGGCTTAGAATTAATGGGTTAAATAATTATTGATTAAAAATATACGTGTTCATGGTATATGGAAATTTTTAATATTTACCACTAATATACAAAATACTTAGAATTTAAGGATTTAAATACTTAAGCATGTTAAGGACTTAAAGCCATCTCAACATCACTAACTTACTTTGAAAAAAGTCATGACAAGGTTGTTACTTAATTATTGGGGGTTTTTTGTTTTAGCTTTTAATAGAGTGAGCAGTGATATCCTAAGAAACAAAGAATTGGGGTTCATTTTTCCATCTTTTAAAAGTTAGAATGAGATTTATTCAGCATTGACCTAAAAATTAAGATATAAGACAAACAAAAATTGAGATGTTATTGACTGTTATTTGGCATTTTCCCTACTTAACTAGAATAAAGACAACTCTGAATCTTTGAAAGTGTTGAATGAGCAGCTACAGTCTAAAGAAGTAGAACTTCTGCAGCTAAGAACAGAGGTGGAGACTCAGCAGGGTACGCCGCGTCCTTGTTTATGGAGATTCCAATTGAATTGATCCATCTTTCCACTGTGTGACATCCATATGAGTGCCCTATGTCTGTATGATAGAGCCTTAGTTTTTTTCTTTTTTTTCATACTATCCTGTTAACTTTTCTTTAGCTGAAAATTGTACTTTTCCTACAGAAGTTGTGATATTTTTATTCAGGGGTAGTGTATGATGAAGTAGAGGAGAGACAGAAAACCCCATCCCCATGCGTACTGAAACTCTCACCCCACTGGCGTCTCCTGACCTACCCTACTAAACTCATTGCCCGTGGTTAAACAGGGTTAGGAAGTAGCTTCAATAAGACTCTTAATTTTTTGTTTTTTCCTGAAAGTTGATAAAATGTACAGATGAGATGCTGAGATGGAAAGGTCTTCTAGGAGTTAGAGACAATAGTCCTGTTCCCATCAACAGTCTTATTAATTAAGTAAAAGAATCAGCTATTGAGAAACATGGTAGAAAGTGAATATGAACCCTTTCCAGGAAAATGGTTGGAGCTTTTCAAAGATGGAGAAATCAAGGAGTGAGTCAGACATAATGTAGGATCCAGCTGATTAAATCAGTCAGATGTTTATGAGTACAATTGTTTTGCAGTGATTCTAGACCTGTCGGTCAAATTTCAAATTTTGATGGAGTAGGTGACACTGAGCCTTAGTATTTATGCATGTGTAGTGCTAGTTATGTATTGACATTTTTACTAGTGTCGCCTAGGAACTGTAATTGCTATAAAAAACAAAGTTAATTATTTTGTTGTCTATCCTTTTTCTAGTGATGAGGAATTTAAATCCACCCTCATCCAACTGGGAAGTGGAAAAGCTAAGCTGTGACTTGAAGATCCATGGCTTGGAACAAGAGCTGGAACTACTGAGGAAAGAATGTAGTGACCTCAGAACAGAACTACAGAAAGCCAGACAGACGGTACTTGATCGTTGTTAATAAATGGAGGATATCTGTGTGCTTTGTGCATCATGTATAGATAGGATTGTAACTTAAGTACTAAATCATAGGTCTATAATTAATTATAACCATAGAATAGACTCATTTCTAGAAAAATTCATGTTTATCATGAAACCATTGCTTCTAATATCTCATATGTTCTGTACATTCACTTTTACCCCAGAATATAGTTTTAAGATTTGATTTTAAATGTATATTGGGTTGTGTCTTAATTACTTTTCTGTTGTTGTGACAAAACACTATGACCAAGGCAACTTAAAGAAAGCATGTAATTTGGACACATGGTTCTACAAGGCGTGAGTCCATGATCTTCATGTTTGGGAACATGGCAGTAGGCAGACAGGCAGGCATGATGCTGGAGCAGTAGCTGAAAGCTTACCTTTATCCACAAGTACAAGGTAGAAAGAAAAAGAAAGCTTCCTAGGAATGCATGAACTTGGTATCCTTCAAAGCCCACTCCATTGTCAGACCTCCTCCAACAAGGCCACACCCTCCCAAACATTCCCAAATAGTTGTCCCAACTGCAGACCAAGCATTCAAATAGATGAGCCTATGAGGACCATTCATATTCAAACTGCCTCAGGTTTTTTTTTTTTTTTTCAAACTTCTTTTCCTTCTAGTTCCTCTTGTTTTGAATGTGTCTGAAAAATTTAAAGAGAACTTAGTTTTAACCTTTCCCTTTATTTAACAATTTGGTTAGCTTGAACACAGGAGACAACAGTAGAGAATTCTTGCAAAACAACAGACCACTCACCACAAGGAAGCCTAGCTTGCATAGCCTGTTTCTTTTCAGAAGTCTGATAGTTTTTAGCCAGCTTGAGATTGAATTAGGAAATTCAACAACAAAACCGTCTGCCAAGTCAGCTGCTGTAGTATGCCTCTTAGTTCTTCTCTAAGGGTCTGTTTACTGCTGCTCTACTGGGGTGGGGAGTGAAGCTTTTAGGTGAAACTGGAATGTGAGAATAGAGCAACAATATTTTACATTTGTGTATTTTAAACTAATTATAGCCAGTTACTCCTCAGTTCAACCATTCACCCATCAAAGCCTTGCACACTACTGAGTGAGAACTTGCAGCCATGTTCTGTGGAGGTCACCATCTAAAAGTGGGGCTACTTGCCATCCTCAGTGTACCCATATCCCAGGTGGCCTTAAATGCTGCTGCTTACTGTCATTAGTCAGTGACCACTAGCTGAGAATGAGCTTCATGTAAGAATCTATAGCATTATGCTTCTATCTGTCTGATTCACCTGACCTGGACAGTAAGCCCCCATATTGGAAACTCTGGATGTGAAAAAGGAAAACACCACACAATTGCTATCTGGTTGGATTAAAGCCAGTGTTTCTTTATTACTTGACTGCAGAACTTTACTGCCCTACCTTTAAGTGTTCAGTTGGCCACACACCACCACTTCTTCAGACTTCCAATATTCTAGTCCATACATCCAGTTACCATAGCCACTAACAAGTCCCTTCTAGAATAGCTGCTTGCACAAAAAGATTGCACTGCAAAGCTCTGAGTAACTATCAGTGTTTACACTTTCCATGAAATAATTGATAGCTTTTATATATAAAGTATGTTTATATTTTATGCATAGAATATTTTACTGTAGAGTAAGAAACAGTACTGTGTGATTATGGGAATCTGTCTTATTGTGATTTTATTAAATATAGAAAATAGGAATGTCGTTTTTAACTTTGAGGAAATTTATTTCTAAAGGCATTGAGTACTTCTCTTTTGATAAACATTAAGTTAGGGATTTTATAAAGAGGTTAGCATAGTACCTGGACAGGGTATATTCAATATATACATTAAAACAAGCCAACAAATTTGTTTCGAGTATTAGATGTGTCTGCTGGGGATAAAGGGTCGAGTTATGGTTCTTATTACTTTCTCTGTTCCACTAGGTGGTGCTAGGGAATAAATATGGTTTTAGTTTACATCTGTCATATGCTAGCAGTTCATAGAAGCAGATTATTGAAAGTACAGGAAATGTTTTAAAGTTTTACCAGTTTAAACTGATGATGACATTAATTCCGAGAAGCAGGAAACTTTTAAGGGTTTTATGTGGGATAAAGGGAGGCATGCTGAAGGGTGAGGAAACTGAGCAGTGTCTGCTTTCATGGTGTGTACTACTGACAGCAGGAGGTTGTGAAGTGGAAAAGCCCACAACTGGGATCAAGAAACAAAAATAGTTGAAGTGACATTTTTTTTCAAGGTTTCCAACTTAAAGCCATGATGTTTTATGTACTTTTAGATCTGGGTAGAATCTTATTGTATATGGGAATGTAAGAATGAGCCAATGAAAGAAGTCTATGTTCACATTAATAACTTGTCTGTATCTACTCTGGCCATACTTTAAAATGCTAACACAGTATGTTACACATACTTTAGGGTAGCTTCTGTGGTGTGTGACATCATCCCTTGTGGTCATACTAGGAACACTGGTTTCAGTTATTGGCAAACTTGTCTACTAGTGTTTCTTGTTAGTAGGGTCAGCATTTCAGAGACCTTTCTGCTGGTGCTTTTCCAATTTTATATCCTAGCCATTTACATTCAGAACAGGTGATTCTGAGAGTTCAAAGTCAGCCAAAGTGATGTAAGAAACAGTGGTTCAAAATAAATAGCCCATGTGGAATCCTAGTGTTTTGCAGTATATTAAAGGTCCAGGAAAGTTATATTGTAGGGACCTGTGAAACGTGAAATGAGTTCCTAAGAGTGTAGCCTTCAAAACAGTGCAGCCGACTTATTTGCCATGAGGAATCCTTGCATGTTGTGAACAGTTCTTTTGAGGACTTGTATTGTTGATGATTTACATTCAACTTTTCTGAACTATCAGAGGCAGGCAGATTTCTGAGTTCGAGGACAGCCTGGTCTACAGAGTGAGTTCCAGGACAGCCAGGGCTATACAGAGAAACCCTGTCTCGAAAAACAAACAAAAAACAAAACAAAACAAGAACAATACCAAGAATGCCTACATTTATGATAGTTTTTGAGGTAGAGTCTCACTCCATAGTCCAAGTTGACCCAAGAACTCACTCCGAAGCCCAGGCTGTCCTGACTTCAGAGCAATCCTCTTCAGTTTCCCAAGTACTGGGATTACGGGAGCAAGCTAATATGCCCAGTTTATAATTTGTCATGTAAGTAATACCAAATAGTAAAATTTTGTTTTTCAGCTTATACCAGCAGTTCCTGCTTATAGACTAATTCATACCTGTGAAATTAATGTTTGAATAAAAGTGCATTGTGAATAAGTATGATACAGAAGATCTTGAATATATTAGATTAAAAAGTATCTTTTATAGGTGTTGGGGTTTGGGGTTTGTTTTTTTTTTTGTTTTGTTTTTGTATTGGTTTGGCTTGGAGGTGTTTATTTGTGTCACACCTACAATATAAACAACTTAAAAGGGTGTGGGGATTTTAAGAAGTTCTTGACAAGGCCATACCTTGCAAGGGAGTTTAGGAAGTGTGGTCTTAAGCTGGTGACACTGTGCCAGACCCCAAATCAAACTCCGTTATCATTGAAGAAAATGAGAACAGGGCCTGTGAAAATCACCAGAAAACTGCAACATTCATTGGAAATAGTTCTTTGTCTAATGTCGCAGAATGCCTTAAAATAATAGTGTATATAACTGATATAGTTTCTACCTCTAAACCAGTGTGTCCATATACAGTTCATAAAAAAAAAATAAAATAAGCCAGGGCTACACAGAGAAAGAAATCCTGTCTCGAAAAACCAAAAAAATGAATAAAATAAAATCAAGCTACAGTGGTGCTCCAGCAGAGTTCACGGGTTCTTTACTTAAGATATAATTGCATTTTCTTAAATTGGAATCAATTGGTTTTGAAAATATAGATCAAAATATTTGCACATGCAAGAAATTTCTTTAGGAGGAAACTTAGGCTGTCATAAACTATGTTTGTTCAATATTTGCTGGTTTTGTGTGCAGAAATTCCCATTTTCCCATAGAATTCAGACAGATGTACTTTAAACAGTAATGTGATAGATATGTTACCCTTCTTATTTTTTCAAAAGTATGTTTTATAGGATTCCAAACTCATGAGACATGTTTTATAGGAAATGAAAGCTCGAACACTCAGGTAACTAGAAGTGAGTTAGACATGTCAGGAACAGGTGGCAATGTCTCTTTAAAATTGAGTCTAAAATCTATCTAGTCTTATACTTTATACAACTGTAGCTGTATTTTATGAATGTTGAAACATCTGTAGTAAATGAAGAACTGAAAAACATTGAAATAATTCCTGTTGTTTTCTTTTTAAACACATGACAGGGTCCATCTCAGGAAGACATTCTGCAGGACAGAGATGTCATCAGGCCAAGCTTGTCGAGGGAAGAGCATGTTCCACACCAGGGCCTTCACCACAGGTCTCCTGAGTGCATTCTTCCTTTCTAATATGGTCTAACTTGAGGAGCAGCGATCATTATATATGCAGCTGTAATCTTTGATCACTGTTAATTTATAAAAATGATTTAACAGTTACTTGCCAACAGGCTTAACCTTACTTGCTATGCCAGCCTGTCAGAAATACTTGAAAGACATTTGCTGTAGAGAAATCACAGTTGGTCATAGTACGTGTCTTTTAACCCTGTAGCAAATGCCGTGCTTTATTTTTAGCTCCTTAAAGCAGTGGTTCTCAGCCTTCCTAATGCTGCAACCCTTTAATACAGTTCTGTGAATGTATGGTTTATTCTCCTGAAGTAACTGTCTGGAGGCTTGCTGCCTCTGTCTGCTAACCTAGGCCTAGTCCTGGAAACTTCTAGTCTTTGTACAATCTTACCTAGAATGTTTTCGGCCTCTGAGACTTGCTGCGGAATAAGCTCACCCTTTCTAGTTCTTTCTAAACTGAAAAAAATTAAAGAAATGTATTGAAAATTTTGAGATAAAATTAAAGTTTTCTATGAAAACAAGGATAAAATTGAAGACGTACACAGAAAATATTCTGATAAAATTGAATAAATATATAGGAAAAAAATCCCTGATAAAATTGAAGAAAAATATAGAAAAAATTTCTGGAAAAATTGAAAAAGGTGTATTGAAAATATTTCTGATAAAATTTAAGTTTTTATACAAAAATGATAAAACTGAAGACATACATAGAAGAAAATAAAAAGTAGGGTACAATGGTATGCAGCCCATGTAGTCTCAAACACTTGGACAGAACACCCAGTACTCACGGGGGTTAGGTGGAGTCCTGCTAAGAATTGGAGAAGTAACTTGCCCTTTCATTTCTTTTTTTAATGGTTTTAACATGCATAGAATAACCAATCATTTTTACACGTTTTAAAGACTGTAAGACTTTGATGTTAAGGTAATAACAACCGAAATTATTTTGTTATCCATAGAGGAAGAGTTGTAATTAGTAGTAATCTTAGATACTGGGGTGCAGAGTGGCCATGTGCCACAGAGCCTGTGCGGGAGGCAGAAGGCAGCTTAGTAGAGTCAGTTCCTACCTCCATTCTCACGTTGGTTGCAGGAGTTAAGACTCTGGTCACTTGCCAGTATGTAAGGTGTCTAAAACTATGTCTTTATGTGCATGTTGTGGAGCCTGCATGGGGATGGGGATGATGGGGATGATGGGGATGCAGAAGCCCATAGAAGCCACGGAAGGTGTGAGATCCTAGAAGTGGAATTGCAAGTGGTTGGATGCTAGGAGCTGAGTCCTTGTCCTCTGCAAGAGCAGCAGGCAATCTTGAACTACTCGGCCATTTCTCCTGCCCAATCATAGCTGTGTTTTTAATCTGTAGTTTTAGTGTAGGTAACACTTGAGCAAAGGACAGAAGGGTAGTTGATGATATAGTTCTATCTTACCTAATTTTTAAGCATAGCTTCATTAAATTGAACTTTTTAAATGTACACAAGGTATTGATACTAATATCTTTATCATCATATTTTATTTGTCTAGCTATTTTGAGTGACTACATGTACTTGGGGTTTGAGTACCCAAGTATTATGAGTATTTTCTTTTTTGTAAGTCAGGTACAGATTCACCATTTTATAACAATAATAAACTAATTTCAAACTGTATTACTCATGCCTGTGTACCTGAGTTAGCATGTGTACAATACTTCCACCTGCTGCTTTAGAATGAGTGACCCTTTGACAAACACTGAAACAGTCATTGTAAAAAGCAGATGCAGTATTTACTGGCTCCAAAGGAGGGCTGCTTAAATATACCAAAGCTTAACCAAAATATTTAAAATACTAGATTTTTCTCCAAAGCAGTTTAGTTTGCTATACTGTTTAAAACAGTTATCATCTATAGTTGGGTAGAAATACTCTGTCAAAAGAGGTAAAATTTTACCTCACATAATTTGACCTATTTGTTTTTAAATACCTATTGCTTCTGTAACTAATACTAGATTCAGATTTCAAGGTTATCTCTTTGAAGTTGAAGTTCTGTTTACTAGATAGACAAGACTTAAAACAGGAACTGAGCATGTTTGTTTGGTTCTGTTTTTATATCACTTAACATTCTCTGGTATCAGTGGTTGTTCTGATACTATGAAGTCAGTTATTCTTACTTCAAACACTACTGTATAATAAAATATATGCTGAAGATTCCAGTTCATTTAGTTGAAAATTAAGAACCTAAAGAAAATCATGAGCCTTGAGGATTTAATGGAAAATAAAAGCTCTTAAAATTAGTTATAAACTGTTTCAGATCCTTTTCATTGTAAAACTATGAAAAGGCATTTTGAAGTTTTGTTTCCTATAATCCACTTCTCTAGCTGCTGCTTCGTTAGGGAATCATGTGACTCCTTGTGTCTTGTGCTGTCATGTCACATTGGTTTAGAACCAACAGTATGAGACAGCCCAGTCAGACATAAAGAATGTAATGCATGAAACCTCAATTTCGTCTTAATGTGGTCTTGGGTATCTGCTCACCACTTCATTTCACAGTGTCAAAACAATCCCAAGATAAAGACAAATTCAAAGACCATACATGAATGAATGCAATTTTATTCTTGATCAGATTGACAAAAGGAAAAGCATATTCCTTACTAATTATATTAACAGCACTGCACATTATTGGTTAAAATCAATCCTTAGTTCTGAGAGGGCCAGTGAAAAACTCACTGGTCAGAGTATTATTCATGATCTGATTAATATAGTAGTTACTTCCTGAAATCAGAGCAGTGTTGTCCCTAGGTTTTTCACTTACAGCATTCCAAATACCTTTTAGCTTCATTTATATTGTCATCAAAGTATAAATATAAACCTGTTTGTTTGTATTGAAAAGTTGTTGCCCTTTATCCATAAATGGGCCCAGTGTAACTTGTTTTTAAAATTCCATTTCAGTGATAATATGCAACATGCATACTGGGAACTGAAGAGGGAGATGTCTAACTTACACCTGGTGACTCAAGTGCAAGCAGAACTACTAAGAAAACTGAAAACCTCAGCTGCAGTCAAGAAAGGCAAGTCACTGCTGGCTGGAAATGCTGACTCCAGTCAGACTGCCTGAAGAGCCACTAGCTGCTTTCTCTTAGTCTCATCTGATGACGCTGATAAGCCAGACTGTAGCAGTGTGCCCGCTCACACCCATGCTCTGCTTCCGCTTCAGTCTCTAGCTGGGCAGCCTCACATGTAAGGTGTTGCTGGTGGTTTTTCTTCAGCACTATATTCTTTTCCTCTTGTGGCTTTTCTCAGCCAAGTGTTGCTTATGTAAGGCCATGGTGTTAGGTTTGTGCTAAGGGGCCTTTTACCACAAGTGTATAGATAGATTTAGTTATATATTTAAAAAGAGCTCCAAAGTTCCATTTCAGTACTATGAAATATACCAAAGACCTAGCTTTTTATTTTTTAAACAACAACTCTGACTCATTTAGTTCCTGATAGAAAACTTTTCTTTTCCTTATAGGACATCTGATTTAAAGGCAGACTCAATCAAAATTTCCCACTGCTTTGGTTGGTTGGTTAGTTGGCTGGTTGGTTGGTTTTCTTGAGATAGGGTTTCTCCAAATAGCCTTAACTGTCCTGAAACAATAGTATCTCTCCTGGGCCCCACCACCCAACCCCTCCACATGTGTGTGTGGACCAGGTTGGCCACAAAACTCAGAGATCTGCCTGCATCTGCCTCCCAAGTGCTGGGCTCACCCACTCAGCCATTGCTTTCTTGTTAAAGCCAACGTTTAACTAAAACTTTTGAGTTTTGTGTTAGCTAGTAGTGAGTACTTTTTATATCTCAGGAAATAATTTCTGCTTGCACCCAATAGGTTTACATCCAAAACATACAGCATACGTCTGATGTCTTAAATTTTATTTTCAAAGGAATGTGGTGTGACTTTGAAAGGTGGTCGTCACCTAATTAAAATTGTTCCGTACATCTCTGATTGTTCTAAAGGAGAACAAGAAAACTTTTGTAACTATTCTCAGGAGTGTTTGTAAGACAATGTTTCACATGGGGGAGGGGAATTAATTCAAAGTCTCTTGACTTCTGTGGAGTTGAGTACTTAAGAGTCAGGCAAATTAATGTGATTTTGAGCAAACATAGCTCAATTTGTGGTTCACCTCACTGTCACAGTTGCTATGGTTACTTATGACGATGCCGTAGGTGGATGGCAGAAGTAAGACTTCTCCTTACAGGGACTCAGCTGTTATCGAGTATGCTGTCAGTACAACTACTTACATCGTTAAATAGTATGTTCCAAAGACTAATAAAGGAGGACAGCTCTTCCCACCCTGTGTTCCTTTTACTGATGACACAGTCTTTTGATGCCTTTGCATTCTCATTTACTAGAACATTTCCCTGGACAATGTTAAGCACAGTCACCAGTCCCTACAGCTCATTGTTTTAAGTAGACTGGGTTATGACTCACTTATCCATAACCTGTCCATCACTGTTTTCCAGAAGAATTCATTATTCTTTCAGTTCCTTTACTTTATTCATCCTCTTCCACCCATCGCCCAAATGTCTCCATTTGTTTCTTATAAAATTACATGAGTTGGTTGGTCCAGCAGGATGGCTCAGCAAGTAGAAGAGCCCGCCTGCAGGCTTGGGGACCTGTTGCACCTGGAACTCAACAGTGGAAGGAAAGAACCAACTCCAGAACTTGTCCTCTGACCTTCATTCTCATGTGTGTACCTGCATTCTCATGCACACACACACAAAATATTAGGTTGCATAGAGCCAAGCCTTAGATACAGTTAGTCATTCTTAAGTTAAGAAAAAATACAGCTTTCAATTGTGGCAGGTTGAGAAGAATAAAAGAGGCTACTGTTGCAGGATACTGCTGTGGCTAAACATTAACTTCCGAGCAGTCTTTTTCTAAGTCACTGTGTGATGAAACCTGCTTGTTAACCAAAGCAGAATTATATTTTCTATTATATTTACTATAAGAAATTGAACTGACAGAGTCTACTTCAACTATTTTATCCACAGAAGCCTTTGAGTACATGTTAAATTTTCATTCGACTCTTAAGAATCCAAAGTATACTTACAAAAATAAGTTACTTTTTAAACCCTGTCCCATTGAGAAGTTTCAGTAAGCAAAAGAATATATTTTAAACCTACTAATTCTTCACATTTTTTTCCACTAAAATGGTCTAAAAACTTTCACTAGCCACATTAAAGGCCAAGAACTTTTTCTTCTCTTTGCCTTGTTAAAAAAAAAAAAAAAACAAAAAACAAGGCTATACCTTTTTACAACATACAGACTCTTCAGCAGGATGACATAGGCAGGAAAGAATTCCAACATCCATGTTGCAAACGAAGCAGCTGGTGAATGGCCTTAGTCTCAGGGTCAGTAAATATGTGACCTCTCAGAACTTAGATCTCTTAAGTGTCTCCAAATCAGTTTCCCAATGGTCATACTAAATTGGAAATGCTAATTTTAGTGTCTGTTGTAGAACTGGTATATAATACGTTTACATCTCAAATGCTAGAAGATTGACACATAGCTATGCTTTCTTTTTAGCCTGTACCTCAGTAGGATGTGTTGAAGACCTTGGGAGAGACAGCACAAAATTCCACTTGACAAATTTTACTGCAACTTACAAAAGACATCCTCCTTTGTCACCAAATGGCAAAGCCACTTGTTATGCTCCATCTTCCCCTTTACCAGGAGATAGAAGGGTTTTCTCAGACAAAGCAGTTCTTGAGTCATGGACAGATAACGAGAGATTGGTTCCTAATGACGGTGCAGACTTTCAGGAGCACAACTCCTATGGGAGAAATTCTCTGGAAGATAATTCCTGGGTATTCCCAAGCCCTCCTAAATCAAGTGAGACAGCATTTGGTGAAAACAAAAGCAAACTCTTACCTTTATCCAACCTGCCACCACTGCATTACCTGGATCAACATAATCAGAACTGCCTTTACAAGAGTTAAGTTGACTGTGATTTGATCAGGAGGACACTGACTCACTGGTTCTCCCAAGAGATTGTTCAAACTGAAAGCGGACTTTGAGTACTGTCTTGCGGAGTTAGTCCTCCAGTCTGTACATCTGTACATCTGTATGTACGTCTGTACAACATTATGTATGTAGCTGACTTTCCAGTACGGAAACCTCCAGTGGTTACCTTTGAAAACAATTACAAATTTTTGCTTCTTGGATAAAGAGTGGAAATGAAAATTTTAGACATGGTTTTATAAAGTATGTGACCTGCCTATATCCAATCATTAAATAAAAAGCAGCCTTTAATATAAGAGAAAAACCATGTCTGCTGGTTCAGATTGTATCAAGAAGCAAATTAAGTGTGGATAGGTTGTGCTTTCTGTAACTTCCTGATGCATAAAGATTTGAAATACAATGGAATAAAAGTAGATTATGAAATCTCTATGCTACTCTTTCAAGTTTTAAGATTTCAAATCATTTTTAAGTAAAATGTTTGTGTATACAGATTTAAAGTGCAATTTAAATTCTGAGACTTGAACTAATGATGACTGAAGCCAACTTTTCCCCCAGTTACACAAATCCTAGACAGTTAAAAGTGATGTGCTATGTGAATAGACTATTATAACCTTATATAATGTCCAGTTAAAAGTAGAAAAAGCATCTCACAGGGTAGTCTCTTCAGTGAATCATAGTGAACTCACCATGTGGTCATTTTCAGGACAGCTATTTGTACTACACAGAGCAGCTTATACACTGTTAGACTAGGACATTTGAGAAAGTAAATGCTGTTAGCTGCATCTAGAACTAAATTTTGTGCTGTACAATTATGTACAATTATATCCCCAGACTCATTCTAAGTGGCCAATCACTTGTAAATAAGTAAAGAAATAATGAAGATGGCTTCATGTGGAAATTCATCTAAATTCCTTCAAGGTCGAAGCACTACGAGTATCAGTAATCATGTATTACCTGTTTGATGTAAGAAGACTTTATCCTTTTCTAAGAGGCATTTCATGTGTCCTGTATTTGGAGGATCTCGGACTTCTTATCACTGAATACCATGCATAGCTGGGCACTGTTCACTGTTGCGTTATCTCAGTCACTTACCCATGCCTGTCTGTGATTAATGGGATTGATGTCAGATACTGGAATGTATTCTGACCAATGAACACAGCTGACTCAAGGGAGTACAGGCTCCTGCCAAGTAATACAACAAGACCCAATATGCATAAAACAAATACACGACTCCAGGCTCTAGCGAAGGAACTAACTATCTGTGTAATAAGAAAGCAGACACATTTCTCGTGAGGCTGCTAAGGCTGTCCATCACCTCTGTCTAATGTAGCTTACTGGTTTGCCTTTTTTTAAACCAAGATGAGAAGTTTTCTTTTGTAAAGAGAATCTTATAATGTTTTTGAACAATGCCAAGAAATTGTTTTAATTAAAATTATTTTTGTTTTTAAAATGGAATTGGATGTGACATACTGTCCTTGCCTATGTATATATTTCCAAAGTGTGGTATTAATTTTATTTCTCCAACATATTCTGAATGGAGCAAATTCCCTATAACAGTATTAACAGTTATCAAAAAGGATTGCTAGAACAGTCTGGTGTTAACAGTTCAAAGTATTAATGGCCTGTGTAAGACTTCTTAGCTAGAAAAGATAAACACTAAAATATTTTTACCTGGTCAGAAAATGTTTAAATATATACTTAGTCAATGATACCATCTGTATTTTGTGATTCATTAAAATGAACAGTTCTGTTGGTCCTTTTCACACCAGCTGACAACTCCACTGAGCTTCCCTTGAAATTTTCTGTAATAGCTGGATTTCTTTTGTAAGAAAACCCAATTAAGCACACCTGTAACTCAGTAATATTAGGACACAACCAACAGCAGCCACATGGTCCTTCCTCTTGGTCCATTATTGTATTGAGCAGAGGCCAAAATAGAAGTGCCCTGTGAACCTGTAAAAACCCAGTATCCAAAGACACATCTGCAGCAAGTACACTAGTCAGACAGGAGGTGAATGTGAACATAGTTTGTCTAGTACCTACTGGTTGGGAGACACAACAGAAATCTTGTTACTATGTCACTGGCTTCTTGTAGTAACTGTGCTTTTTCTTTGAGTCACTGAAAACAACTGCAACCCTGTCCAATAGAAATGTGCCAATGCCAACAGACCAGCACAGAAATGATCGGCGGCTTGCCCCTCTCCCCATGCTGCAGTCTCTGCTTGGCCTCCAGTCTCCTTTGGTTGGTCTTCTGGTCTTTGAATTTCAGACAAGAGTAAAGTAGTTCTTTGGTGAGTACAATGTGAAGCTTGAACATGCATCCATTGACTAGGTTCATTTCATTTGAATGAGAAAAAGAAATTTCCATAGGATTGGACAAGTTAAATTTTGCCTTCCTGTTTTTTTGTTTTTTGTTTTTGTTCTAAAAATAGCTTTTTAATATTAAAAAGCTCAGACTAGGGTAACACACTAGAATAGAAACTCACCACAGTTCCTACCAAATTCCCCATGTTACAAAACAGAAGCTCACACTTAACAATGCCAACTTCTTAAAATCTAAGATAATAAAGTATTTTCAGTAGCCAAACTCAAAAAAAAAAAAAAAAAAAAAAAATCAAGAAACAATGCAGAAACTTATCTATCGAAGGTTGCAGTAAAATAATTCACCTAATCTCATCTGTTTTCACATAAGCCTGTAGAAAGTCTGCAGCCCTGCCTACATGCATCTGATGGCAGTGCTGGGTAAGTTATCACCATAAACAGACTGCTGGCCACAACAGCACACTTAAGTGGTAGAGTGAAGAAGGGCTCTGATTCACAGCTGCCATTACAGTGTTGAAGATGGTCCATTCCTTCTTGGCTTCAGTCCTTTGATCCCACACTAGCCAACAGTCTGCATGATCAGAAGGTAATATACACATGAAACTCTATGACAGCACTGTGATTGCAGCTCCAGTTGTAGAACGTGAGTTAAGGCCAGGAAAACAATATATTCCCTTTTTCCCTACCCCATATTTAATAAACCAGAAGTCTGAAATAAATATTTTTATTTCATTAAAAAAAATCAGTATTTTCATGATTAGGGTGAGCAAACATTGTTTCAGTCCATCATTTCTGATTTACATTATAAGTGGCTTCCATAAGTGTGACTTCCTCACTCACTGTTTGCCTACATGTTTGTGGGAAGCTTCTGTAACCTTTTCTTGGTAGGAACTCCAGTTTTTCTGAATTCTTCCCTTTCCTTGAGATACTCCAGTTTGCATTCTTCATAGAAGGCTGGATCATTATAGCTATAAGAAGTAAATCAATATATTTCAAAATAGATACAATATAAGCTTTAGTAACATTCAGATACTCATGAAGTTTAATCTTGAAAAGCTGACTTTCAGTAATAGTCACCAAGACACAATAAACATTAACTAATGAGAAAAATATGATTTCTTTTTAATTTTGTAATAAAGTACACAGTAAAGTCTTGAGTTTAGTCTTCTCACAAGATGGAAAAATGAATGATGATACTTAGGAGCCCATGGTTCAACACACAAGGGCTGGACTAGAACAAAATACAAAAAGGACAAGGTTAGACATGAAAACATGAGGAGGGGAGGTGTCCGTGATAGCGCTATTAGGCCACTCATTGCAAGGCCACAGAAGGGACATGGTGAGGGGAAAGTGAGATGCATGTCACTCCAAGCGGGCTGAAGCTCAGAGTGGGTTGTGCACACAGCAGGCAGGGCCTGAGAACACTAAGTGTACAGCAACCAAATCAGGTTGGGCCTCTGATGCCACACTACAACAGTATCCTGAGAGCAATAGGACAAGACTAACTGGAAATAAAAGGGTCTTGAATGGATGGCAGTGTATGGCAGAGAGGCTAAAAGGGAACAGCAAGGTTTTTAAAGTTGGATCTCTAATAGTAATATCCAAGCAAAAAATGATGGGCACCTAAGCTAGCCAAAAGGAAGAGACGTGAGGATGCAAAAGGAAAGGGCTGGGTAACCAAAATTCGTTAGGAGACAGATGACTCTAGATTACAGAAAACTAATTCAAGCCACATGACAGGGACTGAACAAAAGAATTCCCTTTAAGACATGAAGAAAAGCAGAGAAACAGGATCTGTAGTGATTTAATCCAGGGGTACAAACTACACTTAGATTTAAGATTCTTAACAGAACCCAAAGAAACCAACTTTAAGCAATAGATTAAGGGAGACAAGGCTAAGGAGTGTAGAAATGTGTGGCCCACCCTAAGTCTGAGCCACACCTTCTGGTAGCAGTGTCTCTGAATGAACGTGGTAGAAGGAAGCTTTTGGGTTTTGCCTGCTTGCCTTCACTCTCCCTGGCAAGCCCGTCTATCCTTCTGCTAAGGCCTGCCTTCCTTCACTGGCAGTGCAACGAACTTCTCCAGGATCCAACAGACCAAAGACCAGCTGAGACACTCAGCCTCAAGGACTGAACAACTACTGATTCTCGGCCTTTGTGTCAAGACAGCCATTGATGAGCTAGCCTGACCACAGGCTGGAAGCCATTTTACTAAAGCCCCTTTTAATGTATATGGATGCATTCTGTCAGTTCTGTTCCTCTGGAGACTATTAAACAATGTAACAAATTTCAGATGTGGGCTACAGAGCTGGTCAACTAGAAGTCCCCACTGTAACTTTACCAAACACCAAATCTCATAACTAAGATGTGGCAGGTTTGTTTTGTTTTAATCAGTGTTTTACTGCTGGACAAAACAACAGCTATTCCGACCCCTACCTCCTCCCAATTGTTCTGTCACCATGGCTACCCAAGTGCTACTCGGTGATTTTGTAGTAGTCAAAACAACTCCTGAGGAAAATTGTTGTAATTTCTGTAATAAATGTATTTCATGACTCGCTTCCCACATACTTTTTTCTTATAAAACATTCCTCCTCCCTCCCTGTACCCCTACATTTGCACCTCTTGAATCTGTGTGGCCTGGACTAGCCTTGAACTAGCATCAATCCTGTCTCAGACTTTTGAATGTTGTGATTACAAGCATGCATCATCATGTTCTACTCTCTGGCATTTTCAATGGACTTTTCGAGAAAAATCAGAAATTCTAGGCTGAGAAGGCAGAGGGTTTCTCTGATCAGGCAATATGGAATGGCATCAGACATGGTTCCTCCTTTCCAATGGCTGAGAACAGAGGCACCCCACGGAGCACGGGCATCCCCCATTCTTCCATATACCTAACATACCTGGGGAATGGGCACTGTGGGAGACAGGGCAACTTACAAGCCTACATGACATGGGAAAGAGCTGTCTCCTTGCTAGTTTTCATTTCCCAAGATAATTCTGGACTGGCTGGCCAAGGCCTTCAGGAGCTGGTTTGTTCTATGTACAGCTTCAGTCTGTGAACAGTGGACTTGACTCTCACACTGCTGTGTCAGCTGAGGGAGTCTAGGAAAGGCAGCTGCAGCTTATGGAGGAAACTCCAGGTTCTCACAGGATCATCTATAGACTTAACAAAGGTGTTCTGCTACTGCAGGAGTGGGCAACTCCTCAAACACTTCTTTCCTCCAAGTTAAAAGAGCTCTGATGCCTTTTATAAGGTCACACAGGAAGCACACACTGGCACTGGCAGTCATCAGGGCAAGGGAAATTTGACGTTCGGGGAAGAAATTCCAGCTGGCTTGTGACCAGGGTTCTGTGCTCAGGCACTAAGTGCTGAGCAGATGGTCTCCAATACACAGAGCAGTGGTGGCTTGTCACCAGGACTCCACACTGCTCACCGGCTTCCTGTACACAGACAGGAAGGGCCAGAGTTTCTATCAATGACCAACAGATGAATCAGGCTAGGCTGGGATGCTCTCCAGCCTCTGCAGATGAGCCTACGTGCTCAGGAACATTCCAGGTTGGGATTCAGGCTGATAGCCTAGACTTGTTCTCCAGTTGGAGAGCACAGACCTTCAGACTGTTGTGTCCAGGGCCGTCTATCCACTAAAAGCCTATGTGATTTGGTGGACTGAACTTCAGTCATCTCAGGGATTCCTGTCACCCTCAAAGACAATATACAGCAGTCCGAGGGATTTAGGTGTGCATGCAGTGTGTGGCTTCTGCCTCTGAGCTATGACAGAAGGTGGGGTTGCATTTTGAGAAGAGGCACAAAGGTTTCCCTGTCTCAAGTTCCCTAAGGATTCAAGCTGGAGTATAAAACTGCCACACGGGAAAATGCAGAGAGTTCTAGCACAAAGGACTTTGGTGGAAAAAGCATCAGGGACATCAAGATTCAGAACAGTCACCTGTCTCCCCATCCCCAGGTTCCCTGTGGGTCTAGATGGCTGGGAAGCAATAAACTACACACTTAGCTGGGTGTGCTGCAGACAGGCAAAGGTACGCCTCTCGTGCAAAACTGAGGCACTTCGGATAGAACAGTTGTTTACTGTACTGGCTTGTGTTGTATCAACCTGACACAAGCTACAGTTATTAAAGAGGAAGGAGCCTCAGTTGTGGAAATGCCTCCATAAGATCCAGCTGTAAGGCATTTTCTTAATTAGTGATTGATGGGGGAGGGCTCAGCCCATGGTGCGTGGTACCATCCCTGGGCTGGTGATCCTAGCTTCTATAAGAAAGCAGACTGGGTAAGCCACAGAAAACAAGCCAGGAAGCAGCATCCCTGTGTGGCTTCTGCATCAGCTCCTGCCTCCAGAATCCTGCCCTGTGTGAGTTCTTGTCTTGACTTCTTCGGTGATGAAGAATAACAAGGCAATGTGGGTCCACTACACCCTCTCCTCCCAGGACAACTTGCTTTTTGGTCATGGGGTTTCATCACAGTGATAGAAACTCTAACTAAGACACTTACTTTCCATCTGCCCAGAAACTGTGGGTCTGTGCTGGTGAAGGCTGTGCTGTGCCAGCCTCCTTCAGTGAGCTGTAGACCTCTGGGCAGGGAGCCCTCTCTTCTCTAAATAGAGTGCATGTTGTTCTTAGAGGAAAAGGGCAGCAGCCTCAGACCAACTGGTCTGCTCAACTGTATCCTCTTGTTTTCTGTAGGACTCAGTACTCTAGTCAGAGCAAACCCTACTTAAGTGATATTCCTGGAGTCTCACTAAACCTCATTAACAACACTGTTATCAGGTCCCAGAAGAACTGGGACAAGTCTCACTCCCTACCTGTAGCTCCTCCCAGCACTTTTCACTATCCCCCTATCCTAAACCTCTCCCTCCTGGGGGCTGGGCTTCGTTTCGCCTCCCCCAATTTCCCTTCCCTATTATAACTCAGCCATTTTGATTATCTCTAGGCTCCTGGCTGGCTCCTCTCCTGGATCTCTCTTGGTCTGCTCTCTCCAACAAACCTCCTCACATGGCCCAGTTCCATCTGGAGCCTCGAAGATATCCCTCATATCTACAGTAACCCTGACAACGGAACTGAGGGGCGAGCATGTCCTCGTTTCTCATCCACCTTTCACCTGAGCCTGGAACTAGGACACCTGTGGATTCTCCAACGCTACACTCATTTCTCTTTCTTGAAATGTGTTTGTTGCTTTAGTTCATCACACTCAAGTAAAATATCTATGTTCCTACAGAAGCATAAGTTTAAGAGGAAGAGAAGCTTATCGGAGGCACACTAGGGAACTTGACCAGGTGAGCCTCTCCTCTACATAAAGGGCTCTTGTAAGGGGAGGGTCTGATACTAAGGTCTAATTCTCCAACTGGTTCTGGACTTGTCAATAAAGAGGGCTTGGAGCCAATGGACAGAGGGCACAGGTGGGACTTCCGGGTCCCATGAGGAAAATGCAATCAGAAGGAAGGAAGGAAAGATGCTTTTTCTGCCGTGCTTTGGAGGAAAAGGGACACATCAACCACGTAAGACCTAGGGGTCAGCTGGAGCATGTGGCCTCTGCTCTGGGCAGGTGGACAAAGATGTTTGCCAGGGACTAGGTGGAACAAGCCATTAAGATTAGGGCAGGAGGGGAAACGGAGATAATGAATTGGTAAGGGCACGCCTTTCCAGGTGGGAGGTGTCTGTGCCTAGCAGGCAAGTTTTAAAACAATAAAGCTGAGTGTCCTTTATCTGCAGATTCAAAGGAAGCAGGATTAGGGCTGGTTGCGAAAAATCTGGAGCTAAACCTGGTGAACAAGAGGGAGCTAGGAGTGGGCTGGTAGTGCAGCAGCTCCTGGGCAAGGCGGCAGCGTGGTTTTAAAACTACACACAACAGGCTCTTGCAGTTCCTGCCCAGCAACCACCAGCAGCTAAGACTGCCTCAGAGAAACACATGCAAACTCTTGGTTTCCTCACCTCTAAGGGCAGAGATGAAAAACGAGTTTGGATAATCTTGTTCCTTTCAACAGTGGTATTCTAAGAGCCTGTAAGTTTACATATACATAAACTCCTTAAAATTACATAAGGGATTCATTAAAGTGTTATTTTTTAATTTACTCTCCTAAGAAACCTCACACTATGCTCACATGTATGTTTCACTGGCTGCATCTGGAAAAACATAAGAGGGAACAACAGCTTGCCAAAATTAAAATCTCACAACTACCAGTTAACAACTTAGTAAAATACTGTGATATTATTTTGTCAATAACATATACAATAATGTATACTATAAGCACATATGGATGTGGGGACAAACGCATTCAGTGTAATCCGATTACTTTCTTCTTTGCTTTTTTCTTTTTTTTTTTTTCTAGACAGGGATTCACTATGTAGCTCTGGC
Source organism: Rhabdomys pumilio (assembly GCA_030674055.1). Lineage (NCBI taxonomy): Eukaryota > Metazoa > Chordata > Mammalia > Rodentia > Muridae > Rhabdomys > Rhabdomys pumilio. Next base: position 43,058,382 of record JANHMN010000020.1, on the reverse strand, counting down.
TGTCCTGGAACTCAGAGGTCTCCTGACCCCAGCCTCTCTCCTGAGATCAAAGGTTTGTAAGGCTACATCTGCATTTAAAGAATTAGAAACACTAAGGCTGGGACAGTGGCTCCTGAATGTAATTCCAGCCCTCAGGAGGCACAGCCAAGAGGATGCAGCCAAACTCCAGGCCATCCTGGGCTACACAGTAAATTCCAGGATAGCTACAGCTACATATCCAGACTCAAAACCAGTAACAAACGGAGTTGAGGAACTACAAGTACTTACTCATCGAGATGACACTAAAATGCTGATTTAAAAAAAGAATTGGTTAGGTACAGCCACTTTGGAAATCAGTATGATGGTTTCTTAGAAAATTGGGAATCGATCTACCTCAAGACCCAGCTTCACCACTCCTGGGCATATACCCAAAGGATACTCCAACATCTCACAAGGACACCTGCTCAACTAGCTCACTATAGGCAGAAGCAGGAAACAACCTAGATGTCCCTCAACTGAAGAAAAAATGAGGAAAATGTGGTACATCTACACAATGGAGTATTACTCAGCTGTTAAAGCAATGACATGAAGTTTACAGATAAATGAATGAAACTAAGAAAGAAAGAAAAAAAAAATGCCAAGTGAAACCCGGAAAGACAAACATGGTATGTACTCATGTATATGGTATATACTCACTGTAAAATAAAAGGCAGTCATACTAAGGTCCACAGACCCAGAGATGCTAAGTCACACGGAGGGCTTAAGGAAGGGAACTAGGACTGACATCATAGGTGGAGGGTGGGGTAGGAGGAGGATGGAGAGTATACTGAGAGAAACAACTGAAGTGCAGGCTCTTGGGGGATGAGCTACAAACCTAGTGCAATGGAAACCCCCAGAGTCTCTGGGGGTCCTAGCAATGGGGATACAGAGCTTGAAATGGCCATCTCCTGTAACCAGGCAAGACTTCTAGGGAAGTGACTGGGACACCAACACAGCCAACATAACCATCAACCTACAGTGTGCCCTGCCCACAAGATGTGCTGGGGTAAGAGTGGTACAGAAATTGTGGGAGTGGCCAGTGACTGGTCCAGCTTGAGACCCATGCCATGAGAATGAGTCCACTCCAGACGCTGCCTGGTGGGCCAAGACCTAAAGGCTGGACAGCCAAGAGACCTAGGATAGAACCAAACATGACTGAAAAAAGAGAGTCAATGAAGTGATTCCCCAAATCCTGCTACACTAACAGATTGGTGCCTAGCCCAGCTGTCATCAGAGAGGCTTCCTCCGTCGACTGATAGACACAGATGCAAAGACCCACAGCCAAACACTGGGGGAATCCTGGGGAAGACAGCGAGGATGGATTGTGAGAGCCAGACTGGTCAAGACACCACAAGAAAACCCACAGAATCAACTACCTGGGCTCACGGAGGCTCACAGAGACTGAAATGACAACCAGGGAGCCTGAATGGGACTGACCTGCATATGGGCCCTCTGCACACAGGTGACGGCTGTGTAACTTCATCTTGTGGGACTCCAAACAGTGGGAGCAGGGGCTGTCTCTAACACTTTTGCCTGCTTCTAGGACCCTTTCCTCCTACTGGGTTGCCTCCTCCAGCCTAAATACGAGGGGAGGTGCCTAGTCTTACTTCAACTTATATGCCATGTTTGGTTGATATTCATGGAAGGCCTGCCCTTTTCTGATTTGATAAAGCATCAAAAATGGAGATTTATGGAGAATAACCTGTAACATACTGATGTCTTAAGCAGCAACATGAAGAATTTGGTGGGCAGAGGTACAGAACATATCACAGGTAATGAGATAACAGTCTCCTACTATATACCTGTACAGTCACAGACCCACAAGCATTGAGGTGACAACTTACTAAGCAGTTAGACAGTCTTTCAATGCAGTATTCTCTTTCCGGCATTTTAATACCATAAGGATCCCAGAGTCCTTGCAACATCTGGTAAAATCTGCAAATTAAAAAAAAAAAAAATGAAGAAAAGAAAAACATTTTGTTAACATGATTTTAAAAGTTCTAACAGTCTCTCACTTAGAACCCATTGTCCAGACTGCATACATTCCATGGTCAATTTAAAAAATTTGTACACTACTGAAGGGCAGACTGCAAGTATTGCCCATTTTGTAGAAAAGGATTTGAGAGGAGGACGTGTAAGATAAAAGCAGAAAAACTGCCTGGAGAGACACACAGACCATAGTGTCCTCACAGGATTTCTAGTGGGACAAGACTGCATTCCAAGGGAAGCAAGGAACGAGACGTGGCGGTTTGAGTGCGCACGGTCCCCATAGGCCCACAGGGAGTGGCCTTGTTGGAGGAAATGTGTCTCCGGGGTGGGTTTTGAGGTTTTAGCTGCTCAAGTGAGCCCACTGTCTTGCTCTTCCTGCTGCTTGCTGATCTGGATGCAGACTTCTCAGGTCCTCCAGCACCATGTTTCCTGAATGCTGCCATGCTTCCCACCACCATGATATGACTAAACCTCAGAACCTTTAAGCCAGTCCCAATTAAATGTTTTCCCTGTAAAAGTTGTGTGGTCAAGGTTTTCATCGTAGCAATAGAAACCCTAAGACAGAAGTTGGTACCAGGAGTGGGTTATTGCTGTGACAGGCATGACCACACTTTTGTTTAGAGGAATGTGGACTTTGGGACTTTCAATTAGGAAAGCAGCTGGATGCTTTAAGTGGGCCTTAAGGGGCCATACTAGTGGGAATATGGAAGAGAGTAGTGCTGAGGGTTGGGGGCCTGGATCAAAAGGCTTCAGATTCAGAATATGATTTTGTGGCCTAGAGACTACTGTTGGCATATTTTGGCTGCTTTTTGCCCTTGTCCATAAAATCTACCTGACACTAAATAGAAGAGTTATGAATTACCAGCTTTGGCAGAGATTTCCAGACAGCCTAGTATTGACTGTGTTGCTTGGTTATTAGTGGCACGCTAATGCATATTTATAATGAAAAAAAGCAAACTAAGCAAGAAGAAAATACAAGACCTACACACAGTTTGAGGAGAAAGAGGTACCAGGAACTGTAAACAGATTAGAGAGAAGCCTGGTGCTAGGTGAAATATAGGCCAGCAAGACCATACCCAGCTAAGCTTCAAGTCTGTGAAAAGGAACGAAGAGAAATAAAAAGGAATTAAAAAAAAATCAGGGCCTGGTGTGGTGGTGCACACCTTTAATCCCAGCACTCCAGAGGCAGAGGCAGGAAAATCTCTGAGTTCAAGGTCAGCCTGATCAACAAAGAAAGTTTCAGGACAGCCAAGCTTAGGCAGTAAAGGAAAACACCAAAAACAGAAAGCTGGCCAGCGGTGGTGGCGCACTTGGGGGGCAGAGGCAGGCAGATTTCTGAGTTCGAGGCCAGCCTGGTCTACAGAGTGAGTTCCAGGATAGCCAGGGCTACACAGAGAAACCCTGTCTCGAAAAACCAAAAAAAAAAAAAAACCCAGAAAGCTGGTGAAGATGTGATTGAATGAGAGGCCTGTGTTCCAGCTCCAGCAAACAGCGGAACATGGCAGCTTCAGCCTATTGTTCCAGCTTTAGAGTGAAGGATAGAAGAAAAGACTTATGGAATCTCCCTCCACCGCTAAGGAAAGCCACTGAGGCCAGGTGTGTGTCAAGGGTGTTGCTGCCTGGAGGCCTCTAAAGGCCATTGTGCAAAGCCTGGATTGCCTTTGAGAACCCACGATGTTGGAAATGGCAGACTGGTAGGATACCTGCAAAGGAACCATGCTAACAGGCAGTGAAGCCAGCCCAAGACAGAAGTGTGCTGCAGTCAACAAGGCTGAAAAGACTTGGAGATCTGAAGAGCACATGGACATCAGACATGGAGATACAGAGTTTGGAGTTCGCCCAGCTGTCTTTCGGTCTTGTTTGGTCCAGAATTTCCTCATTATGTTCTCTTCCTTTTCTTTGCAATGATAATGTATATCCTGTGCCACTGAATGTTGGAAGTACTTGATCTGATTTTTCATTTTGATTTTATAGGATACTGCAGTTAAGAGATTATACGAATCTCCATGAGTTTAAACTTTGAAACAGTGCTGCTACTGTGATAGACTCTGGAACTTCTGAAATCAGGCTATGATATGCCTACAAGCCTATGGGAGCCAGGGAGGAGAATGTGGTGGATTGAATGAAAATGGACCCCATAGGCCTCTATTTAGTGATACTGTTAAGAGATGTGGCATTGTTGAAAGAGATCACTGTGGGATGGGTTTGGAGGTTTCAGGTGCTCAAACCAAGCCAAGTGCCACTCTCTTCCTGCTGCCTGCTGATCTGGAACTAGAACTCTCAGTTTCTTCTCCAGCACCATGTCTGCCTGGATGCTGCCATGAGGACAATAGGCTAAATCTAAAATGGCTTCCCCAAAGTGACTACAATGAGCTCATTTTTTCCCATTTTATTTACTTTCCTGTGACCTGATGAGTTTAATTAGAGTCCCTGACATGAGCATGAGTGAAGCGTTATTGACAGGAACAAATGGTGGCAGATACTTTTATTGTCTATTTGAAGAGGCCACGGAATAAATTCACATATACATTAATGAAGCCTCTCTTCTCCTTTCATAAGCTTCTCATAGTAGCCACCCAAAATGATAAACTCTGCATTTTACATTTGAAGTGTGTCATGAGCACACTATACTAGAAACACAGATGCATTTGTCTTTCCACAATGTCAAACCATTATTTTAAAGAATAATGACACATTCACAAGCTGCATCACCAGTGTAGTGACTGCACTTGCCAAGTGGTCCAGATTTCCCTTGATAGCTGGCTGATGAGAGATTAATTTCTATCCTAATTACTAATATTAACTCTCAGATCACACATCACATAGTAATTATATCTCTCTGGGTATGTGGTGGGGGAGGAGACAGAGTTCGAAGAGGTGGAGGTGGACGCAGATACCAACAATCTAAGGGTCACTGCGAGTAGTTAGACTATTAACCACATCATCTGGAAAGCTGGTCAGGGCCTCAGGATGGAGTGAAGCTGCAGAGGGGAGGTACTGAGGAGCCTGAAGACCAGCCCTGGACACGTGACCACACAGACAATAACAGGGCACTGTAAGAAGGCCTAGCAAGTGCCCGGTCCCCAGCTGAGCTGACACAGGTTCTCAAGTAAAGGCCAGGCCTCTATATTCATTCCATGTTAAGAGTCCTCTTTGTGGAATACAATCTGGTGTACTCAAGAGGTCTGGTGTGTTGTAGTGTCTGTGTGCCCACACGGTCTTCAGGAGTAAGTTGTTATCAACTGCACTTGACGGACGGTGCTGGAGCCTGCATACACAGTGACATGCAGAATTATCCTTTCTCTGTGTTTGTGCTTAAAATGGAGCTAAATGCTGTTTTATGAGCTGGAGTCACCAGAGCAAGACACCACCTGACAGCCAATGTTCCACACCATTTGGAGAACTTAGTACAGCGCAGGGGAGCCGGATCTCAACAAAGTGCTGAGAGAACTTGAAAGGAAGGTATGAGGGTGTCCCAGTGTGACCAGACAACAGAGCACCTGAGCACCTGCCTTTTTAAAGGGTCACAGGCGGGAGATGCTCAAATGGAGCAGCTATGACCAGCACTAATGATGAAGAGTGGAGGGCTGAGAACATAGCCAGGCAAAGTCAGGGAGTCTGGTTCTTCCATGCTCCTTACATGTACCGTTTTGGGGCCTGACACACAGTCTACTCCCAAAGCAGGATGGCCACAAGCTGCTTTTAAACAGTCCAGTGTCCGTAGAGAGTGGGGACCTCAAGACTAACCACAGGAACAGGTTCACCTTCTATTAAAATAACTATTACATGTATCTTTCTTAAAATATGTTATTTTGTGGATACCCATAAGAGGAGTATTATTAGATGTTCATTAAAGGAATAGTATGTTGACAGTCATTTCCTATCTTCCTGAAACAAAAGATGTATCTTTCGCCAACATCAGATCTAACTACACCACAAAACAGCACACACTATTACAAACAGCACACCGAGAGGTGTTGGTCTTCACGGTTCTTTTCTTTTTATTTTTGAGGGGTGTTAACCATCCTCAGCTTGCTGGGCTCAAAAGACCTCCTGTCTTTACTCTGCCCCAGAAGCTGAGACTACAGCAGGGAAGGGTCAAAACACTAGCAGTCCCCAGGACCTAAGGCTTGTCAGTAAGGTGCGCTAGGGTTTGCCGCAGCACATTACTGCTTAGAACACAGGCACAAGCAGCTGTGGGACAACACCACACGGAACCGCTGTGGGTGTCTCACAGGAGGGAAGCTGACAGGCTGGAGAACAGAAACTGAAGAAACTGTCTAGGGGTTGGTACTCTATAAGTCTGGAACAATGTGTTAACTTAAAAAGAGGAGAAAAGTAGCTATAGGCTAGGAGAGAAGAAAATGGAAGCTGGGCTGAGAAGCTGGCATGAGGAAGCGATGTTCCTCCTCTCCCCTGGTCTCCTCTCTTTAGCAACACCTGGAGGGAACCCCATGACTCAGTAAGAACTCCCTGTTCATCACCTTCCAAGGCTGTTTCCAACGTATAGCTTAATTTCCTTAAATACTAATTGTTCTCAACTACAAATTTAGAAAATTCCCTTTCCTGAAATGTATGTCTACAGTCACGAGAAGCGACGAGCACCATTCAGGGACTCTCAAAAGTCACACTGGAGCTTTCCTCTAGCCTCTCACGGTCACACCAACTGCCAGACGCAAGAACTCTGACGACAATGTGTGCTGCCTTCCTGGTAAACAGATCTAAATTCCCAGTTTTGAAGACAAAAGGGGGGAAGGGGCTAAAAGACATGGTGCAGCCAACTTAATCAGACATTAATAAGTGCACTGTCCCTGGGTAACAAGGCAAAGCGGTCCTTTCCATTCCGGCTACAGTTTATTTAAAGACTCTCCCATGTTACTACTTAAGCTCAGGTCCTATGGAGGTGTCATCTCACCATTTATATTTTCACAACACTTATGATGTTGCTATCACACCCTTAAAATAAATGAAAAGCCCAGGCCACATTTCAGACCAACAAAAATGCTACCGACTCTATTTTTATTTCAGGAAATAAACATGAAAATAATTCTGTACTGCTCACTTCTTTCAATGTTGAACAGTTAATGGAATGATGGGGGTTTCTAGTCTTCTGTCACAAGTATACTTCAGAGGTAAGCATTTAATCACTTGGCTTTAAAATTCAGTTCTAGAGAACGTATTACAAAAATCGTGACAACAAAAGCATTTTTGACAAAATTATTATGCTTTTAATTTTCTATTAAATTATGATTTATTAACATTCTACACTTTAAAGATTAGTCTGTGTATAGAATGAATTTAGTGGTGCATTTAATGAGACAAGAAGCTATAAGGATGAACACAAAAGATTCTTCTATATTGTAGTGCATGAGCTGTTTGACAATTCTAGCACAGTCCAACAGAAAGCTTCTCTCTAGATTGATCACGGCTCAGTTAACAGCGCTGAATATCTAATACCTCCAACTCAATTAATTCTCACCTGATTAACATCAGACTGATATTCAAACTAAATCATCTCTCCAGTCAAGTAGAAATCAATATTTCTGATTTTACTTTTAAATTACAATACTAATAAAATGCATGCATCTTCAATATGCCAGGAGTAGCTTTCCTAGTCTACCATGGCATGGGTAACACAGTTGATTAAAGTATTATTCTAATTTGAGCACCACTAGGTAGCAGGATCTGATTAATCTGAACACAGAGATGGAGTAAAGTAATTAAATATATCTTATACAGGGCAAATAGAAAATTGACATAAAATAAACTTGACTTCTTTAAAACAAACCTTGCTGTTTATCAGCTCAAGTAGTTAAGAATACAGTTTTATTAAAGATTGATTACTCTCAGAAAAAAAGACGTGAGCCATATTTACAATGGGCCAGGAACCAGCGACTCTTCTCTCGGTCATATTCTTTCTATGACTATCCTCTCTGGAAGGCAGGCACATACTTGAAAGCAAGCCAATTATCTCTAAGTGACCTTTCCAGACAGAAGAAAACATAGTGGACCAACCTTGTTGAGTAGAGAAATCACTAAACCCCCACAGAAAATCCTTATGCATTTGTAATTGTTACTATAAAGAGAAGGTGGAATTGACTTTGCCCCTCATTTCCTTTAAATTTAACATGAGGACAAACTGTAAAGCCTAATTACTTGCTGTGTTAATTGACCAGAAGTGACTATTTTGCTTGTTAGCAAACTCAAAAATTTAGAAGAAAATTAGAAAAACTTAAAATTTTTAAAATGAAAATTGCATAGTTTTCTAGAGTTGAGAAAAAAACAGTTCCAAGCAATGTAAACCCAAATTGTGCTCTACACACAACACAGATCTATAACTTCCTGTTATAACGTAACAATGGTATACATCTTATATATAAAAGTCTTACATATAAAATGTAAAAACATATTTTTGTTTCTATGCTTCACAAATTTATATTTGTAGATGGGGGAGTTCCATGAACCCCAAAATAATGAACTTTACATTTTTATTCTACTAAATAGTCTATCAAACAATATGAATATAAATGATAAAATAATTATTTAAAATTCTGCTGATACACTTACAGTGTTAGACTCAGAGTAATTACGTGGTATGCATGTGTAAGCACGCAGCATCATGCTATGATCTAACTAGTCAAGAGTCGATGCCAAAGAGACTCTTGGATACTTAAAGACACTATAGAGAAATATTTTGCTTTCATTCTGTTTTATTAAGAACTTTATTAAAAGACTAAAAGGGAACCATATGATATAATTCACCTCTCCAAATATATAAATGTTTTACCACAGAACAGAGGCAGAAAAGGCAGCTATCACAAAGTCTGGTTTGTCAGACTCCACAAAGAATATTTTTTAATTTTAAACCAGAATGTCAACAGGGTCGATTGAAATAAAGAGAAATAAATTAATGCTAAATACCTACTAAGGAAGTTTTGTTTATGGAAATGAATAATTCAGCGTTTCACAACTAAATTCAAGCAGCAGCTGCTTTGCTGGCATCAACCTAAAAATGTACAAACTCATACAGCACAGAATCGTCATACTGTTCAGGCCAAACCGAGGATGTTATTTCCTAGTCTTCTAGGCTTAGTATGAAATCTTCCAGCTACAATACTAACCAGCCAACTGCTTAAGACTCTCACTCAGACTATCACTTCCATGGGAAGGCTCTGTCGCATCCACTCAACTGAACATATGCAGAATTTCTGGTCGTTTCCATCTTGTAACAGCTGGGAAGAGAGACTGACTCGGATCTCTAGCAATCTGTTCCTGATCTACTTGGTCCTGCATTTTTACTGTAATTCCAAAAACGAGCCCCAGACTGCCTTTCAGTCCAAGGCAGCTTCAGTTTGTCTCCTATTCATCAAAAGAGCAGAGAAGGGGGTGGGCCCAAGTTAGCCAAGTGAAGACATGCTGCACCCGTCTCTCTACACAACACTCCTAGTCCTGGAGCTCTTACATGTGAGCCGCACTGGGTATGAAAACGTGGAAGTGTTCAAACACTTACAATTGTACCCAAAAGCAATCTGACGTCATAATAAAACACCAACAGTCACAATGGAAATTGCTTATGTAATTTTTGTTTCAGGTTTATCTGTTGGATACAACAACTAAAGCCTGAAACTCTTTAGTGATCATAAAAATATGGTAGACTGGCCTGGCAATGGTGGTACACACCTCCAGTCCCAGTATCTGCGATGCAGAGGCAAGTGGATGTCTGTGAGTTCAAGGTCAGCCTGGTCAGCAAAGCCAGTCCAGGACGGCCAGGGTTACACAGGCATCTCATCTGACATCTGTCTTATTTTCGTAATGAAAACATTTTTCTCTATTTCTCCCATTTGGTTTTATGAGACAGTCTGACCACATCACCCATGTTGGCCCGAACCTTGCTGTGGCATCAAACTAAGATGCCACTCCCTGCTCTAGTGCATGCTTCTTCTCCTTATCCTCTTCAAAGTCTACATTCTTAACTCATCCTTTCCTTAACTATGTGCTGAGCATAATTCTCCATCAAGTTGTGTTCTAGCTGTTTGGAATGTGTGCATAAAACAAATCAGAGCTCTGCCATTCAAAGTTTATTCTCAAAGGCAGACAAGAAGTACAACCCTGTGGACTGTTAGTGTTGTAAAAGGGACAGTGGAAGACGGGGCTATGGGGGCAATATGATGTGTTTTCAGTAGGGCTGTCAAGGTAGGACCCTCTGAGGGAACTATCAGAGAAAAAACTAAGGGAAGGAAGGGAACCAACAAGATAATTTCATAGTCCATAATACCAAAATGTCTAATTCTGTGCATGACAATCCAATATATATATATATATATATATATATATATATATATATATATATATATACACACACAAAGAAAACGGGCTTCAAGAAAGAATAACAGTAGATGAGACTAGTCATTTGCTAAGCATGGCCCAGGCCCCTCTACCGACCACTCAAAAGGCCCGGCTGCTAATGCTAGTAACACCTTGGCCACTCTCTCAGGAACCAGCCAGGATCTGAATTCTAAAGCTGAAATGAAAGTAAAAGATGAAGAAGACACAAGACTTACATTAAAAATACCACACAGTCAGCCCTGAGAGCACACATGGAACAAGCAGGCTGTTAATGTACTTAGGAATGGGGGGGGGGTGCTAATAAGTACATATATACACATATATACACGTATATATGTAACAAAGAAAAAGAGGCTATGGGTGTGAGAGAAAACAACTGGGGTACATGGGAAGTGTTGGAGAGTGAAAAAGGAACTGAGGAATGACATAATTATAATTTCAAGAAATAAAATTATTATTGAAAAGTAAGAATAAAAGATTTGTAATCATTCTCTTCTCTCTGTGCCTGTGCCCCTTTCTCTTTCTCTCTTTGTCCCCTACACCACCTTTCACCATGGCGACTTCCTTGGCCTTGGCCCTTGGGGCTAGTGAACCTGCCCACCTGAGAGCAGTTTCCCAATAAACCTGTCTTTAATATATATATTCTTAACAAAAAAGTTTGTAATAAAAGCAATCACTTGCATAAATATTACTCGCTAGACTCCTTCTAGAGTAGTAAAACATAGAAACTCAATCTTCTTCTGCTTTGTTTTTCTAAACAAAAAGCAAGAAACCTAAGCACCACTGCAACTTCTCCAAGGGAACAGAGGAATTGAGAGCTTGGTTCAGAGCACAGCATGCCTTGTCTCCAACAAGCCTTGGAGTTCAGTAAAGATGGCAAGTAGTGGCTGACAGGCTGGAGGCCTATCTAGTGTTGCAGTCTGTCCCAAGAACCCCTACTGGATGCAAGTCAATGAACACAAATGAATTTTCTAAAGAGAAGACGGGGCTGGAAACTAGTGATAGGACACGTACATAGCAAGCATGAGGTCACAGCTGAGACTTCCCAGCACTGCAAAGCAGAGGCGGGTGGCAGCTGGTCGATGTATGACAGACAGAACAGAGGACAGATGAAAGTTCTAACTCAAAGACATAAGGCTAAAGTGATTTATTTCGTTTCTAACAGTAACTGTGATGCTCTTAACAAACGAGGGTCTCCTGGAATCCTGTTGTGTGTTGGCTTTAACTTGTGTACATTTCCATTCGTTTCTTAGCTTGCAATTAAGAATTTTCTTTGTACTTTTGAAATGAAAGCACACTGAGTCCTAATTCCCAGTTCTAGATGTGTACATAGAGTCCTTCCGTTACGCTTGTAACCTGTTTCTGTTTTAAACAACTCCTTCAGGAACCACCCTGTCTGCTGCCGTACCACACATTCTGTGACTTCCAGCCACAGGAGAGTTACCTGCTCAGTAAGCAGCACACCTACGTTATAAACACAACCGTGTGCACAGCTATGTTTCCCATACATGTTACTCTCAGGCTTCCCGTCTTCACTGTTGGGTATAAAACTGAGCCGAGGAAGCATAAGCATCCCCAGCATATTTCCAACAGATTTCACAGATTCCAACTCTAAACGGTGCTAGGCTGAGTACCACCATTGTTTAAACATCTACATTTCTCTACAAGTGTCTACTTCCAGTACATATAAATTGAAAAATCTGGTTCAAACACTGAGGGCCCAAACTAGTATAAACACTAAATATTTTCTGCTACAGAGTATATCAGAAAGAATGTTTTCTATGATCCTAAGAGTCAAAATACACATTTAATAAGACATCTAATCCAAATTCTAGCCCAGGAAAACATAAGCACAATCATATGCACAAAGAATCCAAATTCAGGTTTATGACGGAACGGCAAGCGATGGACAGGATTGCCTGTAGAGAGACTGCAGAAACCAAAGTTACTGCAGCTGTAAGTGAGGGACGCATGAGCAGGAGCACTGTAAAAACAGAATGTGGCTGTGAGGGGAGCCCCCTCGGCAGTTCCCCAAAGGCACTCTCCACCTGCTTATAAAGCCATGGTCCTACAAAAGGGGAAAGCTTTTAGGACTGGAGAGATGGCTCAGTGGTTAAGAGCATTGACTGCTCTTCCAGAGGTCCTGAGTTTAATTCCCAGCAACCACATGGTGGCTCACAACCTTCTGTAATGAGATCTGTGTCTGAAGATGGCTAGTCTACAGTGTACTCATACATAAGATAAATAAATCTTAAAAAAGGCAAGGAAACATTTTCTATATCACTGTGGGTAGAGATTCACTGTAAATTCTTAACCACAGCACAACCTTCAAAGTTCTTGCAACTTCAGCTCCTCATGGTTTCAGCCTTTAGGGTTCTGGCAGCCACGTGGCAACTCCTGAATCACCAATGATAAAGCTTCTGGGTTCATCCCTTGTTAATGACACTGTACACAGACAGTTTCTATTATCTAATCTAGCATCTAAAATGTTTGAAATCTCAAATAGGTGCCCCACAGCCCCCTTACCACAAAGGTACCAGGATCACTGTCCCATGTTCTTCCTCTTATTCATAAATCCTATTACAATATTCTCCAACTCCGCCCAACACAACAAGTAAAAGAAAAATGTCTTTGTCCTCCACTGCTGACAGACAGGGAGGGATTCATTCTGTCTAACAGAAAAGACAAGCCACCCTGAACTATGGCACATAGCACTCACTATTCTGTAAGTTAATAAAGCAACCGTACAGAAATGCACACACAGCAGGGAGAAGAGCATGCTCTCTTCTGTGATCACAGCACCACGACACTCGTGCTGCAATGCCCCGACCCCACTACGGACAGTTTGGATAGAGATCTGCTCCACACAGATGACCCTGACATCCACCGTTTCAGTGAACATACACTTGAGTTATGAGAGAGGACAGCCCTGTGGCATGACTGCATAGGTCAATTTAATCTACAACCAAAGTCAACACTATAGTAAGAAGAAAATCAACATGGTTTTGATAAGATTGACTAGGTTCTGAAGTTAAAGAGGTACATTTATTTAGTTAGTTAGTTAGTTGGCTGGTTAGTAGGTTGGTTGGTTTTTCAAGGCAAGGTTTCTCTGTGTACCCCTCAATGTACTGGAACTCACTCTGTAGAGCAGGCTGGCTTTGAACTCAGAGATTCTCCTGCCTCTGCCTCACAAGTACTAGGGTTAAAAGTTGTGCTACCACCTCCTGACTAAGAGGGGGTACCTTTAAAAGACATATTTTGGTCATTTAAATGGTTCAATCTATAAAAGTGGCTGTCACCAGGTCTGATGACTCAAGTTTGTATTTGGGACCCACATGGTAGAAAAAAAGTACTGATTCCTACAAGCTGTCTGCTGATCTCAAAACCATCACTGCGCTCCCTCCTCTATACATAATAAACAGATGAAATTTTAAGGGAATTTTAATTGCAAGCCTAGAACCTACCACCCCAAGCCGTGTTTCTTCAAAGGCTGCCTATCTCCAACCCTCTCAACCCGCCCCCCAAAGGTAACATGCCCAAGTTCATAATCTGGCTTCTTCACAGCTCTTCTTCTTAAACCCAGTGTGAAGATAATGGCTCTTGTGAGACTTTCCATCGGCATTGTCATCCCTCACAAACAGACCGTCTGCTCCCAGCTCGGTTCAAGGAAAAGCTCTCTTCAGTACCAAGCATCTCATCCACCTTGTGCCCGGATGTGTCCTGACCTTAATCTCACAGAGATGCAGATGTGAGCCTGCTGTGTTCTCTTCCCTCAGTGACTATTAGCACCAGAGTCCTGGAGGACACAACTGGCATACAGAAGACCATGGTGAAGACTGACTTGAAACTCAAAATAACCCTAAAAGTATGGCTAACCTGAGGGAACATAAAGTGCAGCTTCTCAAGGACAGTGCGGATAACTAAAAATCTAGAAGTGGGCTTTCACTTGATAAGACCGACAAGACTCCGTGAATGATGAAACCTATGGCAACAGGAGCAGCAGCCTCAGCATCTCTGAGGCATCCTGGGAGGGAAGGGGCGGTCTACCACATCCTCTTCTGGAGACATACCCTGGATGGACCATGACAGTGAGAGCAGTGGACGAAACAGGACTCGCAATCCTCAGGGGCACACATGGGATGGCAGACATTATTTAGCCAGGAGAAGAATCCTACTGATTTGTGGCTTTACTGTAAGAGTTCAGGCTCGATCATGCACAAGGTGGTGAGTGTCACTGAGCTGCATATCCCAGGAAGATCTAACTAGAAACAGAGGTCCAGATGAGACTAGACGAGAAAGAAAATCTTCCAGACGGAGAAGACAGTCTGTGTGCTAACAGAACAGGCAAAAGACGACGAAGACAATTCCGAGTAAAAACTGCAAAATACCAAATGCATAAATTTTTCCTCAGTGATTAATAATAATAATAATAAAACCAGCAGCTTTTAAACAACAAAAATTGGCTGGCTGCCACATACTAAGTGGAGAGCCACATGTCACAAACCTCAAAGAGCAGTATCAGAGGCAGATTCTGGGCAAAGTAGACAGAACAGACCTCAGCCCCAATTCTACTTCCTAGGATGTGCCTTTAACAAACGTGTTAATATCCTCCTCATTCTCAGCAAAGCACTGAAGGCAGGTGTACAGGAAGTCTCAAAATCAACAGAAGGAAACAAACACAAGAAAAGCACTCAATACAAGAGTGTCTAGGCACCTCCAGAAGACTTGGGCAGGCTCAGCTAAACCACTGGGGGTATATCCTTCTCCAGGGATCCACACTTCCTAGAGAGGATAAGTCAAATGTAACCTCATGGGGAAAGAAAAATCATTCCTAAAGGCTATTAAACAAAACCGCAGTGCTGTCTCCTGCCCCTGTACTCTCAAGGCTTCAAGAAAGTACTCAGAGCACCAGAGCCCTCACAATAGCCCACAGGGGAGGACAGACATCAGAAAAGGTGGCAATGTTCCCAAGCATTCGCTAGAAATGCTTCAGAAGCAGCAGGAGCACTCTGCAAAGATGCCTTAGGAAAGCAGGGCCATCTCAGCCGTCACACTATATAAGAACTTATCAAAGGCATAAATTCAGGGAAACTATTCTTCAAGGAACAGTTGACAAAGGTGAGATGAAAAAGATCAGAAAAGAGACTGAAAGCCAAAATCAACCCCCAGCAGCACTGACAAATGCAGCAGAGACACAAAAGGGCAGTGGAGCCAAGGGTAAAACAAGGTAGGATGTTTTATAAAAAGGAGCCAAAATAAGTTCTGTAAACAGGAAAGAAAGCAAAGCACGGTATGGCCAGCAGCTGCAAAGGCAGACAGCCTCTGGGCAGCTCCCCAGGGTTCCAGCTCCTGGTGTGGTGTCCACCAGGGCAATGCCTCCCACAGAGGAGAGGGGAGAGGGGAAGGGAGATGTGAACCCTCCCTACTGGCATCTAGCCAAGGAATATGGCAAAGTGGATGTTGCCACGTCCATGATTAGGTTACAAACGGCTGTGGCTGTCTCTGTGTACATGCTCGCTCCTCAGCCAACAGCTTTTGGTGGCACATACTGCTACGTGGAATACAAAGTAACTGACCAGAACTAAGGAATGAATGTTGCCAACAACCATGGAGTAAGCAGATCCTTCCCATCCAGGCTCAGAGCTCCCAGAGCAACAGACATGAGAGTCTACAGCAACGCAACCCACTTCTTCCCAAGGTCAGAGATGGCAAAAATTCTTTTTTTTTTTTTGTTTTTGTTTTTGTTTTTGTCTTTGTTTTTGTTTTTCGAGACAGGGTTTCTCTGTGTAGCCCTGGCTGTCCTGAAACTCACTCGGTAGACCAGGCTGGCCTCGAACTCAGAAATCCGCCTGCCTCTGCCTCCCAAGTGCTGAGACTAAAGGCGTGTGCCACTACCGCCCGGTGGCAAAAATTCTACAACTGTTTTTTACAATAAAATTGTTTCATTTCCAATTTTGTGCCATAGAAATATGACAAGAGTTCAGTTGAAAAACTCAGGAGTATGGTGGTTAGCTCAAGGGTGTTTGTAAACCAGTGACAATGAAAAGCAAGCAAGATGGATCAAAACTACTACACTGAGGGGAGGGTGAGCAATGCATTTATGATTTTAAAAAATAATGTCTGTCAGTCAGTCTATCAGCACTGTTCAAAATTAGAATACACAGTCAAAACAGACATACTCATGCAAGCTTACTAATGTGCTTCATATTTTCATGATTAAGGCTAGTACCATTCCCTAAATAAACACAAAAATGTTAAACTAGTGCTTAGAAGCACTCCATGTTTTATATTTTAAAAACTTAACTCTACAGTTAACTGATTACATCTGTTTAAACTGAAAAAGAAAATGCCAACTCAAAAAATATAAACATTAGAAGTGGCTTAAATATTTCAGTTGAATAAAGGGACTCATCAACAATCTAAAAGAAAATAAGAGTGATTAAAAACAGTCTGGTCTTCAGGGTGGTGGTGGCGCACGCCTTTAATCCCAGCACTTGGGAGGCAGAGGCAGGCGGATTTCTGAGTTCGAGGCCAGCCTTGTCTACCGAGTGAGTTCTAGGACAGCCAGGGCTACACAGAGAAACCCTGTCTCGAAAAACAAAAACAAAAACAAAAAACAAAAAAACAAAAACAAAAACCAGCCTGGTCTGAAACACATTCCTAAACCACTGCTCTCTGAGGGAGCCCTTCACTCATTCAGTTGATACTGTGTGTGACCACAGCTTGCTACAGCTTGTAACCTATAATAACAGGCATGACTTCTAAAAATAATCTTATCAGATCCACGTAGGGATGTGAGCGCGCACACTTAAAACTTGGAGACTATAAAGCTGGAATAAAAACCAAACAAACAAACAAAAACCCTTGTTGTGGATGGAATGTAGGCTTTGCACATACCCAACCATGTTTACTGAGTTCCAGTCCCCCGTCACCAAAAGAACTGAAACTTCCTTTAAAACTTCCTTTAAAAGTTGGAGCGTGCACTATAGCAATCAGTTAGAACGGCCTTATAGATTTATCGTGTAGGAATACTTGTTGCAATTCTTTTAGCACAAAGCGACATTTCTTGACAGACGGCTAGTTTCATTTTTCCTTAGTCATGATTAAAATGTCTAGATTCTTTGTTTCAACATTCCAAGACTTAATTCCGGATATGGCATCTGTGGTTCAAGATTTCTTTTTAATACTGATTATAAAACTTAAAATTATTTTCAATTAGATCTTTGAAAAGATCTACAACTTTCCAAGTAAACTCTTAGTATCTTGTGTCCAACTTACGGTGATAGAAGAGGAGGGGCAGGGGACGCAGACAGCACCAGCACTGACCATCCTGTAAGACAGCCTCTATTTCTACCACAAGATGGAGAGAAAGTAAGTGTATTTATATACAGCTATATAGCAATACTGTATACTACTTATTAAAATACTCGACATCACAGCTCATAATCAGAAACAGTAAAAACCCACTGTACAACTTTGTAGGATCCTTCCAGGGATTAAAAATTTAAATACATACAAATTAACACACACACACACACACAAAAAAACCTTTTCCAAATGTTAATAACCACATGAATTTTCACATCAAATATAGGCATGTGCTTAAATATTCAAAACATTAACATATCTGCATACAAACTCCATATGCACTGCTTACACAGTCAAAGGTTAGCTAATACTTTTATTAAGGAAAAATAAATTGCTTCCCTTTCCAAACTCTGCAGCTGTAGACGCTGCAGCCAGAGTACAGTGGTCGGCACTGAGGCACAGCCCATGGGGGAAGGAAGGAAAGGCCCATGAGAGTGGCTAGAACCAACGGACACATTCCTGATGACACCCCAGCCCCCAGTCTTACAAACCTTACTCCCGGACTGTTATGGGATATGGACAGTACCCTAAATACACTAGATGACGGGTTGGTCACCAAGTCATTCTTGAAAATTTGTAACTGGTTTGTTTAGGCACCCTGACAAAGGCATTTCATTAAAATATTACAAAGTATCAGGTGTACTTTCGCTTGTAATAATTACTGTAAACTAGGTTTTACTGTTAACTGGTCACAACCACAGATCCCAACAGTGCTCCTCTGTACAGCAGACCTCTCTCCTGTCTTCTGAGCTCTTGCTTACTCCCCTCCCCCCCACCCCCAGTTTTTTTTTTTAACACGGGCTGTGTTAAAACTGAACCCCTAGAGGGCAATGGAGCTCCACGTTTTACTTCGTAACACACTTGGTTTCTCACCAGTTTACAGATACCATGACCTACTTCCTTACATCCTGGACCCTGTCCCTTAGAACAAAAAGGAAATAGAAAGGAAAAATGGGTACGTCCTATCCAGCAATGAAGATGCCAATGAACACATTACAGAAAACTGATGAATGGTACACGTCACAAAGGAATATCTGAGTATTAACACTCAGAAGAAACTGGGTGTCAGAGGAGAGATATACTTAACAAGTGTACTTACTACAAATGCTTTGCATAACTTTACATTCATTAAATAACATCTTAGAATTTATAGGGGGAAAGGGGGTGAGGAATCCAATTCCATTCGCAATTAACCCTACATGAGCTACCCAAACATAATGCAGAATGGAGTTCTTCTTTCAAAGTCCAAGAGTCAAGAAGTCTGCTGACTACCTACCAGCGAGGAAGCAATGCTGACACTCAAAATCCTAATGGGCAGAGGAAGCTGTTTCATCATTATCAAAGTGTAGTATGATATGTTTTGTAATGTTGAAACACTACCACCCGGAAAGACCACCAACCTATACAAGTCAGCAAAGGTATTTTAGAGTCTAAAATACACTCTTAAAAGCTGGGCACATACAAGCCTAAAACATTCGTATCGATAGAGCAGCACAACTGAATGAGCCAGGAACAGGCTATAAGAACATGGTAAGAAAGTTTGTTGTCATCTGTATTTCTCCAGTGCTGGGGATTGGAGGTAGGTCCTTACACAGTTAGGTAACTCTACCTCTGAGCTGTATCCCTCACCCAGGTCTCAAAGACAGGGCCTCCCTGTCTAGACTGGACTTGAACTCAGGATTTTCCTGCCTCAGTCTCACAACTGCTGGAATTACAGACATGCACCACAACTCCTGCTAAGTTAGATAACTTACTAAGAGAAGTATTAAAGTCCAAAAGAAAATCTTAAATCACCAACTCGTGTATATGAACTAGAACAAACTTATCACTCAAACCATGAGCAGTTTCAGGATGGGATGGGATGATGTATTGTTTCTTCCCTGCAGGAAAGCTCACCAGTGCCTCCTTATTTCCAGGGAGAGAACCATGTATTATCTTGAAAAAAAAAAAAATATATATATATATATACACACACACACACACACACACATATACACACACATACACATATATACACACATACATACACATATACACACGCGCGCACACACAGCTGGTTCAATACCCTTTCTCTAAGCCACAATAATTGCTTCCACCAGATTTATAAATTACATCTTACACCCATATGTAGCTTGCAAACACAGGAAACTAATTAGAAATCAACCTCTAGCCGGGTATAGTGACAGACACCTTTATTCCCAGCACACAGTACACGGGAGGCAGAGGCAGATGGATCTCTTCTGTGAGTTCGAGGCCATCCTAGTCTACAAAGCAAGTCCAGGACAGCCAGGGCTCTGTTACACAGAGAAACCCTGTCTAGGGGAGTTGGGAAGGAAAAAGAAAAGAAAAAGAAATCAACCACCATAGATAAAACTTGGTAAATCACAGAACAAACTGATAGAAGCCAAGGAGGGAGATGTGACTGAAGATGGTGGGGCTTCTGTGCTACTCTAGTGAGAGTAGACATGAAGCGTCTAAGACAACAGGGCGGCGACTTACGGTTCTAAGAGTACCTTTGGCAGCTCACTTGCTAAAAGTTAAAAGCTGGCCTAGATGATCTGTAACTCAGTCTCTATAATGAAACAAGGAAGTCAGGCTGCAGAAATCTAGCAACTCCACACACACCCAAACTAACAGCAACAATCACAACAAAAACAACCAAAAGGTGTGTGTGTAGACGAAAGTAGCCCTGCACCTGGGTCACTGGAAAACTGTCATCCTGGGCTGCTGCTCCGTGACGCTTTAAGGAGAGACACTGCTCCTTCCCCACCGCCCTACTGATTCTCTCACCTCACCTCAGTGTCTTGTTCTTGATGCGGAAAAATGTTTGAACACTCACTGGTAGGCTTTGTTGCTTTCTTCTTTAATTTCCATTTAAGTTTACGTACAGTGAGGGATGCGGGCCACTGATCTGACCTGGGCATGTGACGTCACAGGGACAGACTAAGTTCTACTGTATGGATGTGACAAGTTGCCGGTCACCATCTAAACTCAGGTCATCAGGAAGGACATAGGGAGAAGATACAGCATGGAAACAAATTACATAGTGTCTCCAACCCAAGCTATGAATAAGACTTGGAAATCATTGGGTAGTGATGAAGTAAATTATAATTCAATCACATGTCATTGGCCATATTGCAGTTCCTTAAGACCACGTTAGAAAGAAAGGAATGGGGCACGGCTTTACAACATCAAAAGGCATGATTATTGAGACCCTCAATGAGATTCGATACTTTTAATTTCCAAAATGTTTAGTTTCAAAGCTAAACATAAAGTGTGCCTATGGGGCTATGGCAAACAGCCTTAGAGTTACCTTAGTATCTTCTCCTGACACTTATAACTTGGGCTGTATGGATTGTCTAACTTCTCTGAAAAAGGGCCTAGACTTCCAAATAAAGCACTGACTTTTCAAAGGCAGCTTATTCTGACTGTGTGAGTGATTTAAAAAGAAATAAAAAAGAAAAAAGAAAGGGAAGGAAGAGCTGTGCCCAACTGAGCCTGTACTGAACTGGAATAAAGCGCTCCTGCCGACCCACTGAAGGTGTGCTTTCCCACTCAAATCGTGTCCTATCAATCCAGTTTTACCTAAGGTGAGCTGACTGCCTACCTTTTGCATAAAGTACACTGGAGAAAGCAACTTTTTAGGCTGTGTTTCACTTTGATTATAGACAGGTGTTGGGAGCCGACTTTAAGCAGAAAGCGGCTAGAAAGCAGCTATCAGCTTTGCAGCCATCTTGAGCCATATACCCTGACATGAGACTTGGTTTTCAACAGTCTACAACAGCTGAAGCACACTCTGATATCCCACATAGCTTGTTTTGCTGTTTAGTGCCCCCAGCTGCAAGGAGCACGTGGTATCCACGCCTACAAGACATGCGGTGCACGTGTTGTCCACGTGCTATCTACGCCATATATGCCTGTAAGGCGCACGTGCTCTCCACACCTGTAAGGCTTACGTCATATCCACACCTGCAAGGCACGTGGTATCCACGTGCCTACAAGGTACGTGGCAAAAGCCTATAAATACCCAGGATTTCCTTGGTGTGTGTGTGTATATGTATGTGGGTGTAGTAGTAGTAGGTGTAGTGGTGTGTGTATGGTGGAGACAGTAAAGAAGACTTTACTACAGATCCTCTGGCTTGTCTCTATTCTTCACGACTCTTCCCCTTCTTCCCCCCACTCTCTCTTGCTAAACCCGGACCTGCGGAACAGAGCGGGCCGCTATAGTTTGGCCCCCAAACTGGGCAAGAGTGGTCCTTTACAGTTAGCTCAGGGCTTTTACAGTTTACAGCTCGGGGTTTTTTACAGACAGGCCTTGGGTCTTAGGCAATATCACATGAAACAGCTGAACCAGAAAAATAATTTGTAATAAACACAGGGTGAGGTTCACAATGTCAAAAGGAACCTGACCCTTTGTATGCGATGACCTGGAAATGTAGGAAGATGCGGAATACTTGCAAGTCACATCAGACTTTCTTGGCCTCTGCTAGAACAAATAGCTGAACTGTGGAAAGACATCAAATAATAGAGGCTCTGTTTGTTTAGTTGTTTAGCACAACTGTCATTAAAACTGAACTTCAAAGGTTACGGTGAAGCCTCAACGGGATGAAAAAATTCAATCTACAAAAGTGTGACTATTGATTTTATACATTGTTGCTATAGTTGGTTACTCTAATCTCCCTCTGGTGGCCCAGCATGCTACTCTCCCCAATGCTCTGGATTCTCCAATGAAAGAATGACAGACAGACAGACAGACAGACAGACAGACAGACAGACCGAGACACACACACACACACACACACACACACACACACACACACAGCAGCCTTCTATTTTAATATGCCTTAAACAGCTCAATGGCTGTTTCACAAACTTCCACATTGCTATTGCCTCCCCTCCACTACTCCTGAATTATTACTTACTAAAATCTATATTCCATCTTTGCTACCCTAGACCAAATCGGTGGGGTTCCCTGGGGCCGCCCTTTCCCAGTGCTTACATGACTGTATGCTTTCCCTTTTGCAGCTCTCAAGCCTGGTCCTTCTGCCTCCCTGGCATGGCAGTACTAAATCCTTCTTCTTCCCTCGGTTCCCTTGCCCAGGAAATCTAAAATCCCACCTCTGTCTCCCTGCCCAGCCACTGGCAGCTGGCAACTTTATTTACCAATTAGAACCAACTAGGGGCAGAGAACCAGCCTCTTAACCTGTGGGATTCTCATGCAGTTTTGGGGAACCCAATTAACATAACACAAGCAATAACCTAGATCAGCAGAAATACATGGTTGTTAAAACGCAGATTTAAACATGTTTACTGGGAGGACAGCATGACAATATGAAATTTTAGATTATACACACAGAAATCAGCTGCCAATAAACAGTGTAATCCCACCCTCCCCTTTTCCCATGGGGGACAAGTTCCAAGACACCTATGGATGCCCACAACTATAGCTAGAATCAAAACCTTTGAGATGGCATGTTTTCTTCCTTCATGCCCTGAGTGCGGTATACAGTGCCATGTGAATGTGAAGTCTGCTGCCTTCTTCGTAGCATCACTCTTGCATTTGGGGACCACTGTTAGAGAGGACACCTGAGTGCAGCACTGTACCGCACTGCTCATCAGTCAGTACCTGAAGGAGTACTGAGTAACTCACGGGTGGGTAGTTCACATCAGTTTAACATTACTGAGCTGTAGCTACGCTAGTAACTTAAGCCCCACAAAGTGATACCACGAATAAAGAACTACTGACTATATGCTAATGTTAGTGTCTTAGTTAAAGTTTTACTACTGTGAACAGACACCATGGCCAAGGCAACTCTTATAAGGACAACATTTAATTGGGGCTGGCTTACAGGTTCAGAGGCTCAGTCCATTATCAAGGCGGGAGCATGGCAGCATCCAGGCAGGCATGATGTGGGTGGGAGGAGCTGAGAGCTCTACATCTCTTTCCAAAGGCAGACAGGAGAAGACTCACTTCCAGGCAGCTAGGGCAACGGTCTTAAAGCCTACGCCCACAGTGGCATAGTTCCTCCCACAAGGCCACACCTCCACGTAGTGCCACTCCCTGGGCCAAGTATATTCAAACCACCACACTTAGCAATTCTTAAACCTAGAAGACTTCTTAGAATTTAGAAACTTAAAATGCTTCATTTAGAAATCTGACAAATCTTGACAAATCATGTCTTTAGAGAAGATGAGGAACAACGTACACCTAGAACAGCTATGAAAATCAAAGACCACAGGCTGTGCTACCTTATAGCTGACACATCTATGTACGTGCATCAGCCCAATGCTCTCCATCTGAGAAAAGACTGAGACACGGCCCTGGAGAACAACACCACTGCCTGCCACCACTAACCAACAAAACCTAGCTTTAAAAGAATGCGCAGTGCCAAAATTTAAAAAAATGTTATCAGTGCCCCGCATTTCTGCTGTGAGACTGCTCGTCCCATTTCTTTGTAAAGTCAAGCTTGGAGCTGCACGCCTGTAATCCACACACTTGAAAGCTGAGTCACAAGGAGTGGGGTTCAAGTCTTCCCTGAGCTACACAGCAAGACTGTGTCTTTAAAACCAATTCTATTTGTATTTTTTTAAAATCAAATAGAGAAAAGACTGGATAAGAAAAGGAAGGAAAAGGGAATCCATATGCTCTTGACTTCTATTAAGAACCCAATTTCTTTTTATTTCTTTAAACAGTACTCAGACAGCTTATCCAAATCAGTGAATTCTAGGTTCAGTGAGAGATCCAGTCTCAAAAAACAAGGGACACTCAACATCACCTGACCTCCAGATGCACACATGCCTAAACATGCACACACGCACACACGCACGCACGCACGCGCACACACACATGCACACACGCACGCACACACACGCACGCACGCACACACGCACACCTTATGATTTCCAAATTCTATAAATTAAAAGCAACATGTTTTTTAATTTCTAAAGAAACATTTAATTATCTATTTGGCTCTTATTACCTTTTTATAATAAAAAAAAAGTTGATAAATGCAAAAACATTTCTAGAAAATTTAGAAAAGAAAAATTTCAAGTCATCAGCATTCCCAGCATTTAGAAATAGCTACCAATGTTTTCTCATGATGTGACTCATAGCATTTATCATAATTGTAAGTATTTACTTCATAACCTTCTCTTGCCCCACTATGTACTATCTCTGACACACTCCAGAACAATAAGGAATAAATGCCTTTCAGACATATTTAAGTAGATATTTACACTATACACATAGCTTGGTATATAATAAATGTTCATTATTAGTTACTTTAATAAATCCTTCCTACATTCTTAAATTTTAAAAACTTTGATTAAACCGTGGTTAGAAAAGTCTTTTCATGAAGCACTTCCATGTCTGTGGCCTCATGAGTCACGTGACCACCACTGCAGCTGTGCGAGTCACATGACCGCCACTGCAGTTGTGTGGGTCACGTGACCACCACTGCAGCTGTGTGGTGTGAGCGGCAGAGCTGCATGCACAGACAGCAGCAGAACAGATTTCACCATCCGTGTTGTCATGGGTCAGCCCCTCAATGACAACTCACCACTGCCACTGGTCTCCCCACCAACCAAGGAGACTTAACTGTGCACTTACTGTATGTGCACAAGAGATTCTATTTATTCTAGTCGATACATTTTAGAGTTTTGTAGAAAACAAAAGTCTCTTTATCATTTTTGAACGGATAGACAAGATTTCTTATTACACTATATTTCAGTCAAAATACCGAGTTTCCAAGTGCTGAGCTTTGTTTCCCTGGGAAGAATGCAATCACTGCAGAAGGATCATCAGTAGCATAAGTAAAGTGTGATCTTTAACAGATTTTAAATACAAGGGCGCAGTACTGTTTAAAGACTATAACTAATTTTGGATTAATTTCTTATAAGATGAAAGGATTTAACTCTATTACAAGAAAATAATTAAAAGTTGATGTTTAGGAATACCAGGATAATAAAAACTTGTTAATGAAGTAGTGGCATAAAAGTGATACCGTATTTTATAATGATATTTATTCATTGTAACAATGCTGGTAAGTCTTAAGACATGCATTTCTTTGCTGCTAAGTTCAAATACAGACTTTCCACACCAGTATTTATCTTCAAGGATTAGCTGCACACATCATTTGTTTAGAATAGTGTATTCCCGGCTGGGAGGCAGTGCAGTCAGGAAAGAGCTTGCTGCACGAGCGTCAAGAGCTGAGTTAGCATCCCCCGCATCCATAGGAAAAGCCCAGGATGCTGCCATATGCCGTTAATCCTAGCACTGGGAAGGCAAAACAAGAGGTCCCTGGTACTTAGGACCAGCTAGTCTTATCCACTTAGTGAGTTTCATAGTCAGTGAGAAACTGTGTATCAGAGAACAAAGTGGAAGCCAGCTCCATTTCTGTCTTCCATATGCACAGATCTGCACATACGTGTACATGCCCCTTCCCATGAACATATACATGCATAAACCATATAAACACAAAATAAAGGAAGCAAAATATTAAACTCAGCTGCTTAGACAAAAGTGCCTTGTTAATATTCCCATCTTAATAGTAAAAGTATTAAAAAGTGTCACTTGCTTCTGAAACCACAATATTTAAGAGTATCCATGTTTAAGTATATACAGCAATCACAATAAGCCACAAGGCTGAGTGGAGGCCTGAGCTTACAATTGCAACAACTAGGTCAGTCAATGAACAATGACCACCCATATCTCTTTTCAGTTATTATAAAAATTAATTCAGTTGTATAACATTAGTCCTCATAAGCAAGGCAAGAATGTTGCTAATTAACTTTTATTCCACCCATTCACAGAACAGAGGTAACAGCACTCTAGCACTGCAGCTATCCCTGGAGAGCTCACTGTCAAGGCTGGCTCTTAACTCACATCTGAGAACCTGGACTTGGGGAATGTTCCCACTACTATGCGACTGATCAGAGTGGCTTGGTAAGCTCAAGTTGTTCGGACAAACAATATGGTCTCTGCTGAACAACCACTTTCCTTCCTCCGAGAATCTGAAATCATGCTACCTGCTATGCAGCAGTTGCCCTCAAACCCAACTCCCGTGTCAGTAAGACTGGTCAACAGATGGAAATGGCAGGACGATGGTAGGCCAAACATAGTATGGCAAATGTATAGGTTAAACCACAAAGGAAAGAAAAGGTACAGGCAGCTTCAAGTGATGCAGTTAGGGAGAGATAGGTAATCTAATCACGTGCATGCAGTCTTAACTGCATGTGACTCAAGCTCTTCGGACTGTCCTCCCTGAAAACTTCCTAAGGAGGTTCTCACACGCTCCTCCTTGACTGTCTTTTCCGTCTGCTCACACGGCACTGCAGTTTGGCATAGCGTGTGTTCCAGCTGTGGGTGACAGAAGAAGGCAGGCATCCCATCAGCTTCTCTGCTGCACACGTACTGCTGTACTGTACTGCATGGAATGTAGTGCACTGTACAGAACTGCTCCAAGCATGTTCCAAGCACACAGCAAGTCCTACTGCTTGGTGCCTTATGTTTGCTCCTTTAGACTGCAGCTCTGCTTTCTAGCCAAAAGATCAAGACAACCACACAAACACAGGTTAAGACAAGGTAAAAGAAGACCCAAGGCTCTGTTAAAGAGCATTATAGGCCACTCCTGAAACAAAATATTTTTTTTTATCTTGATAGTAAAACAGAAAGTGTTATTATTTTTAAAACAAACCTCATGATGCAACATAGTAAATTTGTATCAAATGTCAACTATGCACTGGAAAAGCCAAGAAACATTGCAAGGGACTGAACTGCGGTCTCCTGAAAACAGTCAGCAATTCTAGAACCAGGACTGGAAGAGGAGTAATGAGGCCTCATCACCCGTGTCAGGAAGGAATTCTGACTGGGCTTGGGGGAGGGGGTGTGTCTAGAAAGTCATCCCCTGGGGCTTCCCTTCAGTTCCATCCTGTGTGCTGTGCAGTGAGGCCAGCTTGCAGACCTCAGTCATTTGTTCTAGTGCCTTTTCTCAAAAACACGGATACCGCTGGCAGAGGAGGGCTGCTATAAAGTTGAGTTTTCTTTTGATATAAAAGTGTTACAAACTTGTCAATGCTTACACAAATAAGATCAGATTCTGTTTCATTTTAACTTCTGTATCGACACCTCTTACATAATCAAATCAAAGTTCCAAAGTAAAGATGGTAAGTAGCATGTTGCTAGGAAAAAAAAAAAAAACTACACACATGCTTTTGTGCTTCTTACTTTATATATGTGTAAAATGCACATGCACACACATTTTAGATAAGGTTTCACTCTACAGCATATGTTAGTCTCAAACTCTGGCTGCATCAGCCTCCATCTCCCAAGTACTGGGATTTCCAGACACGCACCATCATGTCCAGCTTACAAATATGGAGTCAGGCATGGTGACAGGTACCTTTAATCCCAGATTTAGCGGGTATACATAATCAGAATCACATAATTGTATATTCGACTTTATTACTTGAAAATGCAATAGTGAAACATTTTAATTGTTAGCTATTGCTTAAAAGCAGTTTTATTGCTCTAAACCTCAGATGAAATGTGCAACTTAGAATAAATCAGGGGGCAGTAAAGCCTAACAGTGAGTGCAGAGATAACAAAGGTACTGTAGAAGCTGGTTAAAAATCATAATGAAGAGAGCCCTGGTAAGAACACAGCAACCTGGCTGAAACTGATATTCATTAGGGTACTCTTCACATCAATAGAGCCATTTGGACTCTGTGGGCTTTATCGGTGTCCCAGCTGGTAATGGTTGAAGGTTAATGCCTTACCCCATTCTGTTCAATTTTCTACCCTAATTAGCCCTCCAAATCTATAGCTGTGAGTACCAAGTGTCTGTGCTCAAAGGAAACTAATTAATGCTAGCAAATTAGATCAAGTCCAAAGATCCAACAGGCAAACTCTTAGTTAAACGCTCCCTGTTAATAGGAAGTGTAGCTGTCAATGGCTGCTGCTGATGACTCTAGCAAAGCACACAGCTTTCACTGAGAGTGAATGATTCATCTCTCTGTCCCTAGAAAAGCTTCTATCTCCTTCACAAACCCAAGCTGCTGGCAGTCTGACCCAATTCTTACAACCAGCTGGGCTGAAAAGACGTGGAAAAAAATTAAACAGAAAAGCTCTCCTCCATAGCAATGTTTCAGGCACTTAGCAGAAAGTCAGATCACTTATTAAAATTCCTCTATCTTTATCCAGGAGCCACACAATTAGCATATGCAATGGTCCTTAGTGAACTCCTCTAATCACTTAACAAGTAGACTACAAGCATACATAAATGACAATGTCCTGGCTCCAACCTGTGACTATGGCTCTGCCACAGCACAGCCCTGAGGGTGGGACTAACACTACTATGCACTCCTGTCCCAGGAGCAGATGAAGACTAAGGAGAATTATCTGTCTATAAAATAATTTTACCTTCTAAACACTTTCTTGGGAACAGCCTTTAAAAAGTCAATATTTAAGTACTCAAAAATCAATCACAGCATACTTTCTAGTAATGGAAAATCATTAAAATAATCTAAATGAATCTCAAATTCTAAGATGCTTTCAAAGTGTTTTTATACTTATTTGCCAATTTACTGTAAATGTGCATGTTTTGTGTTTGTAGGGGCATGTGCAGGCTTACGTGCCAAGGTGTGATTTCAGAGTTCACAGGTCAACTTGTGGGACCTGGAGATGAAGTGCAGGTTCTCAGGCTTAGTGACAAACGCCTTTATCACTGAGCCATTCTCCAGCCACCACTAAGATGCTTTTACTAGTCAAAATACTGTAACTGTTTAAAACCAAATCTTAACATGCTAAACAACTCAATTTTTGACAAAACTTGAAACTGCATTATTTTCCGCCACTATAATGTAGTCATTGTAAAGCACAGATATTTTATAGTCTTCTCTTTTACCTCAGAAACCGAAACAGTTTCACTTTCTAAAAGTAAGTTTGGTACAGAAACCCAAAGTCATGCAGTTATTTTGCATTTTCATCAGGAAAGTTAACAAAGAACACTTAGCTAGCTCTCCTGCACTCAAAGCTCACAGGGTAGTAGGCTACAAAACAGAATAAAGGAAAGAAAACTGCACTCTGGATTGGGGTTCTCGTAACAAATTTATTTCCCTGGTAGTGGAAAGTTTTACTTCAATACTTTATTACACTTTCAAGATTTCTCCTGCAACGCCTGAATGAGGATGTGTTTTGAAAAGTCCCATGAGGCAAGTGGAAAGCTGCCTCTTGGGATTGTTAGTGTGACACCTGCCAATGCCAGATGTGCCCTGAACCCTGCAGGTGCCAATGGGCTAATTTCTCCTGACACCTGGGGTGGGAGAGCTGAAGGAAGGTACCCTGATTAAACAACTAATCTCCAGTGAAAGCAAGGGCAATATCACAGGATGACTTTAAATTACTAATTGATAGAGGATTTCAGATAGAATAGTCATACAAATCACTCAATACAAGCAGAACAATGCTACCACAGGGACTATTTCTGTCTTACGACGTCCACTGTGGTGCAGAAGTCAATTCCAGGGCTGAAGGAGGAGGAGAAAAAGGTCCCTAGCACGTTCACTTTTTTGACAGTCATAAAACTATAGCTGATGCAGCCTGATTCCCCAGAAAGAAACCTGCAGTGACCTGTGACACAACCTCTCACTAAAAATTACTGTCATGCTTGGACAAAGGTGACTGTGGGAAAAGGGAATGGGGGTGGGAGACGGAAAAAGAGCCTACATAATCTCAGCACAAAACAAGAAAAAAGGAAAGAAAGAGAAAAAGGAAGGAAGGAAGGAAGGAAGGAAGGAAGGAAGGAAGGAAGGAAGGAAAGAGGCTTCTGTTTATTTTTATTTTATATGTTATGAGTGTTTTGTCACAGATGTACATCTGTGCACAGAATGCATTTCTGGTGCCCAACAAGACAAAAGAGGGTATCATATGACCTGGACTGGAGTTACAGACAATTGTGAGCATCCATGTGAGTGCTGGGACACCCTAGGACTCTGCGACAGTAACCAGCACTCTAACCACTGAGCCATCTCCCCAGCTCCATTAGCAAAATTTTACTGCTTTTTTAAAATGGCTATTCCAAGAGGTAGATTATGTTTAAAGACATTTCTACAGTACAGTTCCCACCTACTTTTCTAACAGCCCCCACACTGCAGACCTATGATGGCCCCATTTTAGTTACCGCGATCAGTATATGTGCATTTTACCGGAGATTACGTATCAGTCAACAACGCTTCTAAAATCACCATACAGAGGAACAGTACCGTGAAAAGCATTTTCAAAGTCATGCATGTGTGGGCACCCCTACATGCATTTACATAAGCAACTCCTACTTCAGAGCACAGGACAAAGCAGAGAACACACAAAGCAAATTCTGCTGCACTGCAAGCTCAAGCAAGACTCTCCTCGTAATGCAGTGACGTGACACTGAGGAAAACCGTCACTGTGTGAGTCTGTGTGCACACATCACAACAGGTTGTCTGTGTGTGCACACATTACAACAGGCTGGCACTTGCCTCACAGGTCTGCATTAGGTTGGATGTTTCTTCTTCCCTTCTCAAAATTAACAAAATAACTAGTTTCTCCTGAACATTCACATCAAGTTTGTCTCTATAAAACTACACTTTCAGGAAGAAGGAAGGGGGGTTGTTCCTGGGTTGGAGGGATGCTTTTAAATTGTAAATGAATGGAATACTGAAAGCTGGGATGCTAGTGTCTCAGTGGAAGTGTGAGAAGCAACTCATACATATTAATTCACTCTACTTGACTTTGAGTCTAAGGATTAAATTCACATCATATTATCACAAATGAGTTTGATCTTTGTATGAATATATGAATCTTACCTTCAACTTGTTCAGAACACCTTTCTCTGGCCTTTTCTCTCATTATCTTTGGGATCAGAACATCTTTCTCAACATGTCTGAGATGCTGCTCTGGAAAGAGATTTCATGGTAGTTTCAAGTCAGTAACCAGATAGGAAAAAAAAAATCAGCATTCTAGTTTACTTAAAAATAAAAGCCTAAGCAAATATGCTTTAAATGGCTCTTTTACCAGTGGATAAAGTTGTGATTATTTTAATTACTATAAATCATCCTAAGCAATTTTTTTATATAAAAGAAGGGTCACAAGCAACATCTTTCTAAAACTGCAAATTTTACTGAAATACTTTCCCGACAATGTAGTCTCCTCAGATTGGCAAAAATTTAAAGTCTGAATCTCATTTTCTTATTAATGGAATTTGCATATGTTTTGATCTTTACAGATACTGAGATGCTGGGATAGATAAACAGACACAAAATTAAAAGATACATGAGAAGAACTGTGCCCTACCTTGAGGACAAGTGGTGGCCTAAGAAATACATAACTAGCTAAGAAGAAAACAAAACTGGAGGGGCCTATGAAATTATGCAAGATTTCTGTGCCCTCTAAGTGCACCATCTACCATGGGCTAAAACTGCAAACTCAACAACTAGAACCACAAGCCACATGCTTCCTAAATTCTGAGAGCACTGGAAAGCAAAGGAGTGATTGCCTTATCACCACAGAAATCCAAAAGACGAAAGGCAGGTGAGGTCTGATTAAAGAGATGCCATACTTCATGAGTAGTCCAGGAAACCTGATGCCAAAGCAGACACTACTCCATGAAGAAGCTACCTATGGCCTACGCAGAAACCACAGGCTACTAACCTTCCACTGCTGTCCTACCACAGAGTGAAAGAAAGGCATTTAACCCTCAGAGCCCAGGGAGTTTCTAAGAAGATTTGGAGCCCCCAAACTCTTTCTGGTACCATGCCAATAGCTGTTGGGTATGGGCAGCTATGAACCAATATATATTTATAAAGAAGACACACACACCCAGACAACCAACACCAAGAACAAAGCATCCAAGAATCACCTAAGTTTGAAGACAAAGTGTCACAGAATAACCAACCACAATTTATAAAAGAGTAACTGAGCTCTAAGAGAGTTAAAAGCATACGAGAGAAAATTTGGGGAAAAAAAAAAAAGAATAAAAATAAACAAATAAACAGACATGAGTCCTCAGACAGAAGTGGGGCACAGACTGTATCTAAGCAGCCTTGAATAAAACGCCTAACCCTGTGAGATAAAAGGCTCGTTGCCCACACAAGGGAATGACATGGCATCGTGTCTACCAGAATGTGCAGCAAGATGGCAGAGAGATTCCTTGAGTCTCTGAGATGACTGCCTCACAACTGACACTACAAGGGTTCAACCACCAACTAGGAGTGAACTAAAGGCTTCTGGAAATGCAGGAATTAAATGCTTCCTCCTTCCTTCAACTCCAACAGAGATGTGGCCTCCTCATTACTATTGCTGTGAAACACTTCTCAACCATCACAGTGACTCAGACACATTTACACTCAGGGACCCTGCAGGTTGCAAGGGCTTCTCTGCTAGGACCCAAGGACTGGTGTTGATTTCAACACTGCAACTAGAGGGTCTGCTTACGAAGTCAGTCCTTTCTTCACCTCTACATCTGATATCTCTGGATTGGAACAGTCAGAGGCAGAGTCTGCTTGTTAGATAAGCAGCTAACCTATACTCCTCTCTATCTGTAAGTTCTCAAGTCTGCCAGGTGGGATAGTATTGGGAGTCGACTTTAAGCAGAAAGCGGCTAGAAAGCAGCTATCAGCTTTACAGCCATCTCGAGCCATATACCCTGACATGAGACTTGGTTTTCAACAGCCTACAACAGCTGAAGCACACTCTGATATCCCACATAGCTTGTTTTGCTGTTTAGTGCCCCCAGCTGCAAGGCGCATGGTGCACGTGCTATCCACGCTATACATCATATCCACACCTGCAAGGCACGAGGCAAAAGCCTATAAATACCCTGGACTTCCCTTCAAAAGAGAGACAATAAACAAGACGAGACTTGATCGGAACCTCTGTCTTGTCTCCATTCTTCGTCTCTTCCCCTTTATCCCCACTCTCTCTCTTGCTAGACCCTGACCTGCAGACCAGAGCAGCAGAGGGGTCCAAAGATATCTCCAAACCAAACCAAATATGTTTAAAAACAGCAATACATTTTTAGGTATTCTACTGGTTCTAAAGTTATATCAAAATGAAATTATAAAATATTTCAAAGTTAATGAAAATATATCAAAAGATCAATATTATAGCTAAAACAGTACTTGTAAAGAAATGCTTGGTACAAACAGCCTATGTAGAAAGAGATTTTAAATTAGTGTAAGCAGCTACCTTGAAAAATCAAAAAACTGGCAAATAAAACACAAAGCAAGCAAAGGGAATGATGTAATACGGAAAGCAAAACAAAAGTAACAGCGATAAAAATCAGTGAAACAAAAGCTAAGATAATTAAAATTGATAAAGTGTACTAAGCCTGATGGGGGGTCACTAATTTCAAATATGAAAAATACAAACAATAAGATGTTATTCACAAATCTGAACAGTAAATCTGATGATGAAAATGAAATGGAAAAATTTCTTGAAACTCAAAATCAAATCTCACTCAGAATAGATACCCAGCATAATTTTTTATTCACTGAAGAAGATACTGAATTTATTATAGTTGAAAGAAGATTCTCAGCCCAAATAGCTTCTCTACTGACTGAACACTTTAAAATTTAATAAGTTCTGTATAAATCCTTCGTCCTGAAAATCACCGTTGGTCAACAGTATCCTAATATCAAACCAGAGTTACAAGAAACACACACACACAAAACACTCTGCTGCCCCTTTGATCAATACAGATGCCAAATCCTTAGCAGTAAGCAAACTGAATACAACGATATGTTAAAAACAAACAAAAGCAGCAATGCTTTATGACCAAGCAGTATCTACTGCAGGACTTCAAGAGTCACTGAACATACAGACATCAGTAAGTGAAAGCCACACAAAAAATAAATGGGGGAGCACGGCAATGCCAACAGACATTGGAAAGCTCCCTGCCAAAATCCAATATCCATATAGAGTAAAGGATCTCAGCAAAGTAAGAAAAGAAAAAGCTGTCCATGTGATAAATAACATCTTACTCTCACCAGCACACCCAGCGCTCAAACTTCTCCCGGGAAAGCAATCAAGATAGAGGAGGTAACTCTTACCATTCCTACCACGCATTATCCTAGACTTTCCAGACTTGACTTTCCAGATGGTACAATCAGTGGGGGGGGGGGGGGGGGACACGATTGGAAAGGAAGAAGTACAATTACAGCTGTCAAAGATGAAACAATTCTACACACAAAAAGAGACAGCCTTTACAAGAAAGCTACTGATTTATTAAAAGAATCAGCATGATTGGCAGACACAAACCAATATGCAACATTCAAATGAAGAAGACACAGGAAAAGAGATCCAGGGGACGAGTCAAGAAGTATTACAATTGGTAAAGTTATTTAGAATGGAAAGAAACTCTTAAAGGAAATTTAGAACAATAACAATGGAGAATGCAACAGAAAGACTAAGGGCAGTAAATTTCTTCAATTTTAAACAGGAGAACAGCATTCTCCATTCATGAAAAGGTATTCTTAAAAACAAATAGACCATAAAAGCAATTTTGGTGGTGATTAAGATATCTACATTTGGGCTGGAGAGATGACTCAGTGGTTAGAGCACTGGCTGCTCTTTCAGAGGACTATGTTCTATTCCCAGCACCCAAATGGCTGCTCACAACCATTTGTAATGTAACTCCAGTTTCAAGGAGCCTGATGCCATCTTCTGGCCTCAGGAAAACACTGGTACACAGACATAATAGAGGCAAAACACACATACACATAAAAAAATAATAATAATGCATTTTTTAAAGATATTTACATTCCAGCAAGGCATGGTGTTAAATATTTGCAACCCCATCGTTTGAATGGTTCTAAGCCAGCCTGGGTTACAAGTGACACTATCTCAAAGGGGAGGGGGACAGAGGGATACGGGGGAATAGTTTATTTAGTAAAGGGCTTCTGAGCAAGCATAAGAACCTACCCCTAGAGCCCACATAATCGATCTGCCAGCTGTGGGGACATTTAATTCCAGTACTGAGAAGGTGAGCACTCACTGGCCAGCCAGCGAAGCCCAACTGGTGAACTCCAGACAGTGAGAGGGATCCAGTCTCAAAGGAGGCAAACAGTATTCCTGAGGATGACAGCCCAGGATGTTCCTCAGCCTCCATGCACCTGCTCACACCTGAACACACATGCACACATGCACACATACACTTAGAAAAAGTATCCACAGATACCCACCATACAGCTGATCATACATTTATCATACAACTAAGCAGAGTTTTGTGGATTTACTCCAGAAAATTGCAAATTCATGTTCTTGTGAACACCTGTGCGAAAACCTCACTGTAGGTTTGTTTATATTTATAATATATAACACAAAGCTCTTTCAACAGGTAAGTGGACATGCAACAGCTCTTCAGACTACAGAATATTACTCATTAAACAAAGTGACCTCTGACATACAACTTGGAGAGAGTCCAAGGGTATCGCACTGAATGAACAGAGACCTTAAAGGTTGCAGGGAGACAGGTACACTGACAGAGAGCAAGCCACTGAGAGCCAACACGGGAATGCTCTCTGTAGTTAGAGTGGCTTTGCTGCTGACTGTGGGCATACTTACTTTAACCTTTACACAGGAAAATATGCCATACAACTAACTATAGACAGGAAAAGAAGTGGAGATAGGCGGTCTGGCTAAGAGGCAACAGCCTGGCGCCAGTGTTAATCCCTAGGTTCCCCACAGTGGGTCTCAGTAGCATGTTCCAACCTTTTCTGTTATGGTTTTCCCCTGAAAGGAGCTTTGTCTTTTACTGTGACCCTATGTGATACTGATTACACACAGACATTAAATATGTTTATATGTATCATGTATGACAAGACTTTATATATGAAAGAATGAGATTTTGGTCTCCCCTCCAATATCAAGCTTGGTCCTTTGAGGGAATAGCACCTGCTGAAATGCATGCATGATGACTACATAGCTGCCATTAGGGAAAACTGGGTAAAAGGTACACGGAAATTGTACTAGTTTATGGTCTTTTATGAGTATTATTAAATTACCACAAAGTAAAATTATGGTTTTAAAAGCTAAGCATTCTCGAGATTAGAGAAACTAGTATAACCAAGAAAATGTAAGAGACCATAAAAACAGCTCTCTCCCCATGCTCCTTCAGGAACCATGATGAAATTCACTGGGTCAGACAACAAAAACAATACAGAAGAGGACCTGATTGGAAAGAGGAGTGGGAGGGGAACACAAAGTATAGCAAGGGGCGTGGCTGTGATTTGATCAGAATACATGTGGACATGTGCATGGACTAGGGGTAAGCACAGCTAATACACACTAACAAAAACATTCAAAACGCAAAGCCAAAGGCAGCCTATAATTCACAACTACCAGAACAGCTAACATTTCAACACTGACAACACTAAGTGATGGAGAAAATGTAAGAACTCTCGTGTGTGGCTGCTGGAGTGGGAGACACTGGGAAGCCCACACTGAGTGATGTGTAATCACACACTCAACTGTGATCCATTTCTACAGACTCGTTTTGTGAAGAAATGAAGCAATATGTTGAGAAAACAATGCTTACATCATCATCAAACTGACTTACCAATAGAAACTGATAATCTACCACTAACATTACCATGGATAATGCTGGTAACACTCAACATACATAAACACTCAAAAAAAAAAAAAAACCACAAAAAAACAAAAACCAAAAAACCAACCCTGGCTGAGCAAAAGACAGACACGAGAGTATGGGTTACTGATTCAAGAATAGGCAAAATGAACCTACACTAGGAAAAACTAGAGCCATGCTATCCACGGGGATTGAGAGGATCATCTCTGGTGGATAGTCTGGTAGTCTGGGATATATTTGTAAAATGCAAGATGCGGGCATATATTTTTCACACTCTAATAAGGGGTCAGCCTCCTCTCTAGCCCATCACCCACAAGATGTAGTAGAAAAGAAAGGTTATTAGGATATTGGGGAAGTGGACCTGTTTAGAAATTGTTCTTTGGGGCAATTTCAATCTTCACTATTCTCAGTCCAGTCCACTAGCAAACACCAAACATGAACCAGCAGTAGCAGTCCAGTGTATTTGAATCAGTAAGGGCAGTTCAATCCAAAGAAACCGTGAGGCTCACCAATCAGCTAGAGCCTGCGAAGGCAGCAAGAAGCTGCAGGTATCTCAAACAGAAGTTCTTTGGTGAGTTTCTCTCCATGACGTCTCCACAAGGGAAACTCAGCAATGCAATGTAAGGCGAACCAATATGTGTATTATCAACATAGACTAGCAAGGCGGAGCAAAGCAGACCAATGCTCAAGCTCCCACTGTCTGTGGAATCATAATTGTATTTATTCTAAACACCTTGTGTCCTTTCACATGTTTGCTATAGCAGAACATTTCACCTGTGTTGGTTTCAGCAAAACATTCTTTCATGTGTTAGCTTCAGCAAAACATCACTATAATCTGAGTCTCCTGATGCTCAGGCTCTCATTACACTTTTTTTTTTTCAGTAATCTTGATGTCAAGATTTCCTATGACTTTCTTATCTAAATCAAAGCTAAGTATCAGAGTTGTATTTCCTACATCATAATCTCCAGAAAAACTCTGACCAGACCAAGCATTTATCAGGAATGTTTGCGACTAGTGTTTCTGATCTGGTATTTTTCACTTTATGAATATCTAGAAAGACATCACTGGTTGAGCACTCATAAACTGTGTGTCTCATATCTTGAAAAACTTTTTCATATTTCATATTTCCACATTAGGGGTGCCCAACATGTATAAAGATTATTGCTAGTTTCAGTAAAGTTTGCTAGAAAGCACCTGTGACAGTGTTTGATGGACCACCTTGTACAGGGCTGTTACTCAAGGGAGCCCGCTGCAGTTGTGAACACATTTTGCAGACTTCTGTAAAGACTGAGCTGGTTTATTCAGTCCAATGGTCTAAAGAGCAAATATGAGGTTGTCTTCAGCAACTGCATTGACTGTAGGTTCAACACTTGACAAACTGCAATAAGCCTGCCCTTCCTGACAGCCTGCCCAGCCCCACATCCCAATCTGATCAGCTGCCTACACCAATTCCTTGCACTAAATGACTTCATATATAAATACATGTAGATATATAAAAATATACCTACTACCGAGGGTTTCTCTGATAAAGCCTGCATACACCGCTTAGCAAGGCTTTGATGTGAGTTTTGTGTGTGTGTGTGTGTGTGTGTGTGTGTGTGTGTGTGTGTATGTGTGTGTTACACAAACAAAGAATTTTAAGTATAGATTCATTTTCTAAGGTCTTCTTAATTACTGTGATCAGAGGAAGTTTAAGATTTAATTCTCAAGAACACCATCCATCTCAATCAAGATTTCACAGTAAATATGCAAAGCATTTCTCATGATTCCTTTTCTCTTGCCCACACCTACAGCTGCATCCAAATTTCCACTGCCTTTGTCAATGAAGATAAACATGCTTTATGTATCAGAGTGTGAAAAGTTTTTACCTTTGAAGGCTACCTACTATCTCTGTTCTGTTTGTGTGTTTGTATTTTTTAACAGCATTTTAAAATGTCACTAACCATTCCTGCCTTGCAGCACTTACTAGGTAAGGCTCATGAGCCGGTTTCTTAAACTCTATATAGTATACTATTTATTTAGGTCTATCTTTTTTTCCCTTTAATTTTGCTATAAACTGTCATAAAATTAGGGTAAAAGCAAATAGCAAATATCTTTGAGAAGATAATAGAAATGCAGATGGAGATTAAAGCACAGATTTAAAGGACCCTATCAGAGCAGTGGGACCTGAAGGGACTAAAGAAAAATGATGGTTCAAAGATGTTCCTTGCTCTCTAATTCCAAGTGAAACAAAGTGACAACACATGGAGAAAAAATTAAAAAAAAAAAAAAAAAAAAAAAAAGCAGAAAGGAGAACTCTGCTGTTGGACAGGCTACATGTGACGGGCTTGTAACACACCTTGTCAGTATCAATGTATACTTGAAACTAGGATTTTTCTCTGCACACCCCTTGTCTCTGTATCTATAGTGTAAATCATAATTAGGTATCAGTAATTAACACTGTGTTGAACAGAGTCGAATAACTATGGAATACTGATCTACTTTACGAAATCCATTTTAAAGTTTCACCTTTTTCTTTTTAACTACATGGTCCTACTGAATACCTTATTTATTACATACCCTGGTGAATCTATTCTTTCCTCTTTAAATCCTACAATGGTTTTATGCAACTAAGGAGCTATTGTTCTTTGACAAGAGACATAACTGTATATACTAACCATTTTTCCATGAATAAACTGTAGCAGAAGTCCATCTTTATTACAAATCTTGGTTCTCATATTTCTATCAAACACATTGATTTTATCTAGATCACAAAAATTCCTTCTCATCATTCTTCTAAAACTTGCCAGGGCAAAGAAACAATTCTAGAACTGCATGGATATCATTTCAAGGTTCCAAATTCTGACTGCTAAATCAGAAAATAATGCTGTCACCCACACTTACTCTCTGCACAGTGCAGCTCTCACCCTCATCAAGAAGCTGTTTTTACAGCAGATAGAGACCACTACAGAGATACAGGGAAAATGAGAAGAACACACGACCATGGGATGTACAACTCCAGTGGATATATCTAAATCAAATACCCTACACAGAAACCTCAGGGCGCATGGAGGAAAAGACAGTAGAAGGATTTTAAGAGCCAGAGGACCAGGACACTTTCTTCAGACACTTTCTTCAGGAAAGAAGGGGAATGCTGCTACTGTGAACTCTCAACAATATGGCTGACTGCACCGGACCTGTGACATATAAACTGACATATAAACAGAGATGGAGGGAAATTTCACAAAGCCCTACTCCTAGATAAAGTCATTGGCTGCTGAAGGGAGGGTCCACTTTTTCCAAGGATGAGTCCCCTAACTGAT
Organism: Rhabdomys pumilio; assembly: GCA_030674055.1. NCBI lineage: Eukaryota > Metazoa > Chordata > Mammalia > Rodentia > Muridae > Rhabdomys > Rhabdomys pumilio. The sequence goes on along the minus strand of JANHMN010000020.1, from coordinate 43,017,739 downwards.
TACACAATTGTCAGTGGTGAACCCTAAACACATCCATACAGGCAGCACTAACTGGATTCAGCAGAGTTTTTATAGGTTATAGCGTGTATGTGCATGTGCATGTGTATTTGTGTGTATGAAAAAATAATTATTATAAAAGAGGTTGTAATTCTAGAGTGATGTGGGGACACTAGAGTTAGAGAACGGAAACAAAGGGTGTAGCAATGATGTAAATACACTATACTCATGAATGAAATTCTCAAAAAATTAAATTTAAGCTAAAAAATGTAAGATAGTTCTAAATGTATAAATTTTAAGATTTTTCTCATTGATAGTATATAAACCATCATACCAACTATTAATTATAATTTTGTACATAGTACAAAACTATCTTCAATACTACACATACTATAAAAAATTAGAAACTTATCTCCTAGTGTTAACATATTGTATATGCCTATGTTATGCATTTATATAAGAGCCTGAAAAAACTATCAAATTTATAGTGTGCTACAATATAGCCACATAAATTTATACTAAGACAAGAATCAGGGTAACAGCACTAGGGGAAATTTCCAAAGCTCCAACTTCTCAGCGTTCTATCGTCACCTGAAAGTCAATTTTCACCTTTTCCACTGGCTGCATTTGTTAGCTCAGGTTTTTTTTGGAGGCTCATGTGTTCCTGCAATATGGCAGTACTAGATTATAAAGCTACTGATAGCAACACTTGCTATGAATCCACCAGATATCGGTGAAATAAATCTTAATGCTGTAGAATTTCTCCTAGGAAAGAATATGGCACATAAAGGTCCAGGTCTGCCTTTTCAGTAATGAATATATTCTGATTTAACCAATTTAGCTTTTTAGAAGACTTTATTTACTTTTATTTCGTGTGTTCGAGTGTTTTGTCTATATGTGTATGTGTACACATGTGCATGCACGCACGTGTGTACACAGCATGTATGGCTGATGTGCACAAAGGCCAGAAGAGGGCATTAGAGTCCCTAAAACTGCAATTATCAGAAGACAATTGTGAAGCAGTACATGAGTGGTGAAAACTGAGCCGGGGTCTTCTGCAAGAGGCGCAAACACTCTTAACTGCTGAGTCTCCTCTCTAGCCTCCCAACATAGTTAGCTTCTGGACCTTTTAAAACTAGTAGTAATAAAGAAACGTTTCCAGATGCAAATAAGAGTACCTTGTAACATTTTCGTGCCACTGTTTATTAAAGGAAAATGAGAGAAGTGCCTGCAATAGTCTGCTGAGTGATGTTTTTGTTTGTTTTAGTTTAGTTTTGGGTTTGGGTTTGGGTTTTCTCTGTGTATCTCTGGCAGTCCTGGAACTCCCTCCATAGACCAGGCTACTGGGTTGGCCTTGAACTCAGAGATCAGCCTGCCTTTGAGTTAAAGCAAAAGCAAATGCCGCCACCACCCAGCTCTGCTGAGTGTTTAGTGGAACAATACCTTCTATCTCTGGTTCCCTCGGGTACTACCTTCTAAGGAACTCAAAGTCAAGGCCCCAGCAGGTGAGCTCAATACCAAGAGCACAGCTCTCAATTAGAAGCTCCTCAACCAGTGCAGACCAGTCCCCTCCACCCACGAAAACCTGGATGTTCACAAGCTTGCCAGGCTGTTCAAATTACATTCTCATGCTAAAAACAAAATAAAAATAATTTTTTTTTTAAAAAAAAAAGTGCTTGGTGAGAAAAGGCTTAAACTGGGAAGACCTAGACAGCAAACAGCAGTCAGTGGTCCTTACACCATATTTCTTCCAAGGCAGACTTGAGCTGACAGCACAAAGGGTGCTTAGCTGGAGAGAATTTTCTCCTCAGTGAAACCCTTGCTTGCCCTGAGCAGCACAATCACGTGGGGCTGGTCATAGCAGCCCTCTCTGTATTTTATTCCATTTTGCAGATGGTCAAGTGCAGGCTCGCATGGGTGAAACCCACCAAGTAGTAATATCACGATCACATAATCCAGTCCCCAATCTTCCATGAGAGCATCGCACACAGGGAGCAAGGGCCTATTTAAAGGATCTGGCAAGTGAGGTTAAGGAAGTGTCCACAGTAACAAAGAAACAACCTAGAGACAACAAGATTTCAGAAGCATCTTGGGAGCAGGCAAAATTGAAAACACCAAAGTTCTAGGTTTGCTTTTTCTTTTCGTATTTTTTTTTTATCAGAAAGTCAAATAGAATTCTGATTCCTACAGAAGAGCATTTTTTTTTAAAGTAAAAAAAAAAAAATAGCAAGAGAAGCATTTGTCAATTAGAGGAAACAGCAAACATGCAAAGAGAGAAAACATTAAAAATTAGTTTAATGCACAAGAACTTCTACAAATGCATATTACATCAGTGTGGTAGCTGTGTTTCTTTTTGCTTAGCTCTGTCTTTGTGAGCTTCCTTACTGCAGTCCACCACCTCACTCACAGGAATTGTGCGGGTTCCCAGGAGCACCTACTTCTCAGACCTCAGATTCTGCAGACCGGCAGGTGTAAAGCTTTCATTTTCCAGCATTACTTCAACAAAGATGAGGCTACAAAGATTACATAGCTCAGCAGGATGCTGCCTTATTTACATGAGACCTAATTTAGACCTAATGCAGACTCCAGCAGCAATGCAACCCTCAGGAAACCCTGAATCCTTAAAGGAAATCACAAGCTTCATTTACAGCAACAAAACCAAGTATAATTTCCCATTGTTTCCTGTAAAAAGGGCATCAAGCCATAGGGAACTCAAGTAAAGGCTTGATAAAGGAACAAAAATCTTCCTGTGGCCTGTTTAACAATATTCTGCCCAAATGACTTGCTTTTCCTCACAAACACATCTGGGAAACAGTAGAACATCCCCAACTCTGAATGCTTCTGGGTGTCTTTGCCCACGTCTCCACTGTTTCTTTTAGTTTTGTGATTTTTCATAACACTGTGGTGGGGCAGGAAATTCCCGAGAGGCTATGGGTGTATGTCACAAGTCCTGCTTCAGCTTGGACGCTCAGATCACATCTTTCCTGGTGTGGCCTTCAGATCAGGTTCCAGCATAGCTGGACCATGATAAATTTTTTACCTTTTTTTTTTCCCGATGGAATTAGAGTCATATAGCATTCCACAGATAATCACCTACTTCCTGTATCCAATTCACCTCTGCTTATACTGGCCAAGATTTACATTCACCTTCAGAACTAAAACTTGCCAAAATGATGATATCCAAACTAACTCATTATAAGAAGCCTGAAGCAAACTTTAAATGTTTCAAAACATATCCCGAACAATGGTAAGAGTACCAGAAAAAAAAGTACTAAAGCTGACAAGGTGATTAACTGCTCTGATTCCCTTCAAGGTAATCTTAAGGTATCAATTTTTTCTTTCTTTCTTTAATATGGAAATCTTCACAAATTGTTGAGTTATCCCTTGCACACAGGCCATGCCAATCTCTGTGCACTTCCAGCTGGCGTGTGTGCTGCCAAGGATCACCCTGTCTTTAAGGTGCCAGTGCTAGTGACCAGGCTCCAGGCCTCGCCCTCATCTCCTTGCCCTCCGCTCACATTCTCAACCACCTGCTGGGAATTTCCAAGTCCCATCAACATGCCAATTTCAACTTAAGTTTGAATCTTCATTGTGCCATTCTGAGTTATAGTATCCAACCTTCAAATAAAATGTTTACACAGTATGTTTGCAGATGGAGGGCGGGCATATAAGATGGCTTTACAGTGATGAAGTTAAATGATTAGGTAGGGCTGGTTTTATAAAAGATACGGAGCCCTTCCCTTCTGCCTATGAAAATCTATAAAGCATCTATCAGCAAGGCAGAAGATTCTTACCAATAGTAAGATCACCTAGCATCTTATATTGCCCAGCCTCCAGAAAGATAAGAAGATATATCATGTCTGTTGTTCAAGCTACCTACCTTGTCTGGGAGTCACCTAGGCTATGGTATTTGCTATGGTACGGTGAGCCAATTAAGGAAGACTCTGGTAATCTAGAGTCTTAGCCTGGCTGTACCTAAAAACCACCATAGAAAGCAGGTTGTTTCTGATCCTTGGGCTCCATGCAGACAATTATTCCGGAAGTGGAGAGGTATTAAATGCTCCCCAAATCATCCTAAAGTGCAGCTGACTACCAGTGAGCTATACTTACTGAGTCTAGAGACTCTAGTTGTTTTTTTTAACTAGTCTCTAACTCACAGCACAGCATACAGCAGACATGCAATAAAACCGCTTAACAAATACTGTACAAGAAAGTCTCAAAATTCAATAGTTATGAATATTTACTGTTAATAAGTACTGGGTACCTCTTACCACATTAAAGGCTATATACAGGATGAATAAGACACAGATAAACTTCCTTATTCTGCACCACAAGCATTTGAAAGTCTATGCTCTCAATTAACCGTGCTTAATTTGATCTGTAAAAGCTCCCAGGAAGAATTCATTATTATAAGAAAAAAAAAAAAAAAACAAACAAACAAACTCACAATACCAGTTTTTTCAAACTTTCCCAGCAATCTTATTCTTTTAATGTAATGATCTAATACAGCCGTATGGGCTAGAAATTTAATTTGTGTATTAATATTCTTATCTGAGTGCAATTTTGTTAGGTTCACTTATATTAAGGACCGCCTAGTATTTCTCATCTTTTCACATCTATAAACATATATTTCCACAAATACACCATTAAATAATCGTACTAATTTAGTTTAATTAACAATAACAAGGGTTTTGTTCTAAACTTTCTGGGCTGAGTCAGGAACCACCTTGCAATCCATGAGGAATATTCAGAATCACAAACACTCAAGGGTTGAAGACACCTTAGTACTTAGTAAACATCTAGTCTATCTTTGTCTCCTCCCTCTCATCCTGAAACCTCCTATGATGCTACCTAAAGCTGATGATGCCTGAAACCAGAAATCAGTCCTACATCCTCCCAACTTATATCTCAAGGGAAAAAAGCTGGACTTAGAATGAGAGAAACACCATATACAGAGTCTACATCATTTTTATATGACTCCTGGAGGGTGAATTTCAATTAATTTTTTTTTAAAAGACTGAAGAGGGACAACAACCGAGGAAGCTTCTTATGAAACTTTTACAGAACTGAACAATGAAGAATGAAAAAGAATGAAAAGAAAGAAAAAGATACACCTATTTACATGGCCAATTCCAGGTACGTCTTAGGCTAATGTTACACAAGAGTTTTTTAGTACAATCCTGAAATATATTACAAAATATAGTGTAATTATGTAAATACCCCTGCATCTCTGAACACTGACGGTTTCAGATAAATTAGTTTTAGGATGGAGCTGGTATGTCTCCCACAGCAGAAAATGTTAGTGCATTCGCCCTACAACCTTCCCAGAGCCGTCCATGAGTAGCAACCTCTAAGGTCTCCTTGCTGCTGCCTTCCTTCCAACTCCTGTGGTCACAAGCAACTGAAACAATGGTTCCTAAGTCCAGCTCCCTTGCCCGCCACACCAGGACAAACCACCCATTTTGGGTGCACAGGAAATGATCAGACTGAGGCTAACCGTCCCAGAAACCACATTCTTCCACTTCCTCCATCCCTTCCCTGTTTCTCAATAAAGCTATAAAGAGAACCTCTTACAAGCATCACCTGTCAATAAAAAAATTATGGCCAATGAGATGAGGCAGAAAAGAGGAGGGGGGACATCCAGAGGGATAGAGAGAGAATTCTGGGAAATAGTCAGAAATTCAAGAGATTTGCTCCAAAACACTGAGGAGATGGACGAAAGAAGACGGAGAAAGGAAACCAGCCATGGAGTTGAATTCAGGTTAGAATAAAGAGTTATGAACTAGTCGGAGAACAAGCCACAGTTTATGGCCTAAGCATTTATCTATAAATAATTACTCTCAGAGTTGTTATTTCTGGGAATTTGATGGTTGGGAGGAAAAGCAAAGAGTTACAGAAAGCACTGCATGCAAAACATCCAAGTGGAACCTACACTTTGTGACCTTCCTTCCCTTCTATTATCCCTAAATTAAAAAAAAAAAAAAAAAAAAAAAAAAAGGGCTGCTCAAAGAAATAACAAGTTCTATGAATCAGATAAACCTTAGGTATCTTGTGTGAAGAAAATTAAAAAAAAAAAATGTTCAAAAAACAGGATCATATCACAAGGATACAGAAGCTGGTGTAAAAAGACTCGCAATAGTCAAGTTTGACCACAAACACAATTCCATATACAGATAAGCTGTAAACCACTGAAAATGGGCCCTGGGAGTCCTTACCAGTAACATCCTAATACATTCCTAAATAAATGCATGGGAGACTAAGGGATATCTCTTACAAAATGTCAACACGCACCTAATAAATGTAGATGAGACGCTGATGGCAGAAGATCATTGTATAACCATCATGGGAAACAATGAATCACGTAAAAATCAACTGATGCTAAATCAAGGAATTTTTAAGGAGCAGATATTTATACAGTGTAGTGATCAACCTACAGAGTATGTATTAACTGCAAGAGGGAGAAAAACAGCAAAGAAAGGGAAAGCTTACAGTAGGTAACCAAAATTACTACCGCCATGAAAGACAATCACGCCATGTGACTCCAGATATGATACCTAAGAAAGATACATCACTTACTCCATATTAGCTAAGTATGGATAAATTTGATCTAATCAAAACTTAGAAAGACAGAAAACAAGCGAAATTCTAATTGTTATCACATAACTAAAACCTTGTGGTCCTCCTTCTCTCGGGATAGAATTCAAAGTTCTTGAGGGTTTACGGACATTTCTGTATTTACCATATTCACAAGGGAAGACCTCATGGCTCGGGCTTCTATCTCAAGCCTTCTTTCTGTGCATTCTGTTTATTCCAACCTCTGTAAAGTTTTCAAAGCAACCCATTCGAACACTATCGGGTTAATCCACTGGGACCAAAGCAATGCATTTTCTAAGGCAACATACTTCTAGACTAGATATACAGACATGCACAAGCTGACTAGTTACTTTTCTCACTCTGGAACACCGGGGTCATTCATGTCTAAAGAGAAGCTAGGAAATAATGATGCACACCTGTAATCCAACATCGCAGAGGCAGAGGAAGGAGAACCACACCAATCTGAAACCAGTGTGGATTACATAGTAAGTTCAAGGCTAACCTGGGCACAATAGACCCTGTCTCAAAAAAATAAATAAATAAATAAATAAAATAAAATAAAAATGTAAATTAAAAATTAAAAAAAAAAAAAAGCCAGGATGAGTTTGGGGACATAGCACAAAGAATTGGGGTCTGTAATCCCAGCTCCACATAAGCATGTGTGTTGGTACATGTCTCCAGTCCCAGCCTGGAGAGGTGCAAGCACCAGGAGGAGCACATATGTAAGCTACATTGTTGACTTAATGCATATCACCTCACATACTAAGCACATAATGCTTGAGGGGGAGAAAAATCCTTCAAATATGTTTAGACATCTAACTTACCAGAAAGTAAGTTTCCAGTAAATGTAAGTGCTAGTTCTAAGTTCATACTCTACTAGGTAGCACTTAATGTAGAAAAAGATCCAGAGTAAAGCTGACTCTTCAGGGCCTGTCACTGCAGCCTTCTCCCACAATGCACCTCAGTGCCACCCATGGGATATCATCAGCTTCCTCATCTCACTTTCCACCTCCAGCCTTAGCAAGGCCCAGCTTTCTCCACCTACCAGACTCCGAGAAGAGAACAGCAATGGAACCACAGCCCCAGAAGGACACAGACAGACAGACAGGCAGACAGACACAGACATCTTGCAAAAGTAAAGGGAAAGGAGGAACCTGCGCTAACTGACAAGGGAAGAGAAGCCTTGGCCATCCTAAAAGGGAGGCAAGAGAAAGAGGAGGTGGGCAGGAGTGCTCCTAGGTAGTACACCAAAAGTATGACCCCCGGAGGCTGCCATCTGGAAATAGAATAAATCCAGAAATGTTTCATGAAATACTAAAACAGGCGAAGGTGTGAGTAGGTTTCTTGATACTTTTAGTTATTGGATATTTTATACTTTGTTAGGGGAGGAGCTAACTTCTAAGACTGCTATCAAATAGAAATCAAAAAAAATTTTTAAATCAACAGCACCAAAGAGGACCTAATGTAAATTAAAAGTTCTTATCTATGACTGTAACCTATAAAACTGTCTACGTAGCTTGTTTCTCAAGTATTTTTTGGACTAATATTTATATCTTACTGGTTCCCTCACTAATTAATGAGTTGAAGAAAATCTTTAACACATATCCATTTTTTGCATGAGTCATAATTTTATGTTTTTGAAGATTAATTATATTAACAAGCATGAATTTTAACATTTGTTTTTTTATAGGTGATAGTGAGTTTATGTTTTTTAAAAAAAATCTTTCAACGTTTTAATCACTAAATTTGACTAGATTTTTCTAAAATATGCAATGTTTATAAAAAGCACTATGAGTTTGCAAAGAAGCATAACTTGAAATAAGATATACTTAAGTCCAAGAATAGGAGAATGAGCTGTACTTCAAAGTTTCGCAATATTATTGAGATCAAAGGTCCCAGTTATGACTAAAGGTTGTAAGGATCTCCTATCAGAACAGGGACTAGTATATAAATAACCATATATACATATGGTTAGTGACTGACTCATATATATATGGTTCTGACTTATATATATGGTTCTGCTGACTCACATGGTTAGTGATGGATGAGTCAGCAGAACCAGGATCATGCAGAGCAACAACATGTCCAAGCCGCCTAACAAGGACTTCAGTGTCAGAGGACCTCAGAGTGCAATTCAGGCAGGCATCGGTCTGAATTCAATCCCTCGAATTTCCACCTCACTTGGTATCTTGTCTTTTCTCTAGTCTCTTCCATCTATTATGGTAGAAAATAAGAAGCATAATTGTGGCCTCTAAATCTTCAAGAAGTGTGTTACCAACTCTATAAATGGGAAAGTTTAAACGAAAAGACACAAAAGAAGTCTGATGCAGCCTACATCTCACTATTAGGTCCAGGCTTTGAGAAAAACAAAAAGAAAAAAATAATAAAATGATTTATTATAGAATTCAGGGCCCTAAGCCAGCTAGGTGTTCACCTCAAGCCCACTTTCCCAACCTTTTCCCCTATGGCTCTTCTGTGTACTCTGCCCCTCAAGTATCTGCCACTCTGAATGCCATGCCCACCATGCTCCCAGCCCCCAGCTCTTTTCATGGTAGCTTCTTCTCATCCTTGACATTTTAAACCAAATGGCACTTCTTCATAAAAGCTCTTAACTTAGCAAAAGTACCTCTCTCCTCACAGTCTTTCTTCATACTGTATCTGTGAACAAACAGGGAGAGGCTATTTTGAGTGGAGTCTTTGTCTTTCCTATATGTTACTGTTTCCTAGGTTACAGAACAATATACCACAAATACTGGGTCCCCAACAAGTTTATTTTACCAAAAAGCACTAAAATAAAGGCATGGTTGACAGCCTAGGTTGAGAAGGAAACCATGTGGTTTCTAACAAAACTTGGTTAAGAGAGTAACCAGGGAGTTAAGAGTAACTAGAAACCGGTGAAAGCAAGTATGAAGTGTTTGTTTCTTACATTTTCTCATCTGTCTAAATAAAAATCCACACAGGCCTTTAACCCAGTGGTTCCCAACCTGTGGCTCACCATTCCTTAGGCAAACTTCTATCTCCAAAAAAACGTATACTATGATTCCTAACAGTAGCAAAATTACAGTTATGAAGTAGCAATGAAAATAATTCTATGGTTGGGGGTCACCACAACATGAGGAACTGTTGTTAACCTGAGTGTCCCCATCCCTATCTGTATGAGATTATTTTCAAGGTCATGAAATACCAAAATTATATGCACTTCACCTGACCTTCCCTTACCCATTCCTCATTATTGCCTCCTACCTTCTAATCAAAGTAGTCACCTCAAGCCAAATAGGACTGGGTATGTTTTACCACATAACCACTGCTCAACGTTGCTGCTTCAAAGCCTGGGTCTACTGCTGCTTCAGAGTTCAGTCCAAATATTTTGCCTCAAACTGGTAGGATCCAGCCGTGTTCCACAACTGCTGTATGCTTCAAATTATAAAAGTCCCTGATAGTCTACCACTATCTGCAGTCAGACTACACACAGGTACACTTATAGACTCGGGTCTATTACATTAAGTGGCAAGCAAGCAAGGTGCTGCAGTAGACAAACAGAGGCGCCAAGTTCTATGATGAACTGACATTTGAATTCAAATCTGTTGGACGTGGGGGAGCCGGCTAGTAAAGAGGGAGGGAGTGACTATAAACAGTGGTTTCACCTTTCTGAGCCTGCTTCCCACTCTGTAAAAATGGAAATGGAAGAACCAACCATGCAAATACTAGTCTGGGACAACTGAATACACTTAGCTTGATAATAAAGTCACAAGTTGTTTGAATGCTATACCTAGTTTCCAGCCTATTTGAGAGCCACATGTGACTTTTCCCTTCAGAACCTTCAAAGGTTTGAAAGTCTCTAGCCTACCAATACCTTGAGTTTTCCTCTCCATAAAGACTAGATTCATTACCTTTCCATCTGCGTTACTTAACTCAAGTACTGTGAGTGCGTTTCTGTAGAACTTCCTGAGGAACTGAATTTGACTGCAACCCTACGTGGAACCATGCAAGTTAAAACAACACGGAAGAGGTTTTGAAGAGCTTTTCCAAGAAAATGCCTCTAGCCTTTGTTATATTGGGCTACAAGGATGAATTTGGGAGTCGAAAGCATAAAATTACCGGAAACAAAACGTCAAACTGCACCAGTATGAAACTTTACAGTTTTCTGGGACAACTGTGTCTACACCCAATACTGTTTAAAAGGAGCCTGTGTCCCAACGGAGGAAAGAAAACAAAAACAAAAAGTAGTCAGTGAAGAGATTGATGAGATAATGGAAGTTGACATAAGGAACCCGACGCCCCTCACTGAGCAACTAGAGCCCCAGCAAGCAGCAGATGGACGGCCAGTGGCGGAGAGTGGAAACCCAGACGCCGGGCTGAGTGAGGCGCTAACCGAGGAAGTCGCGCATTCTCGGGGAACTGACCCCTGGCGCCGGGCGGAGACCCGAGCCTAGGCCCTCACAACCACGCCGACCCCAGTACCTGCGGGGTCCAACGCCATCTCTGAAGGCGGAGAAGCTGCAAACCACTTTTGGGCTCTGGGGCCGGGAGGGGAGGAGCCTGAGGTGGACTGCGCGCGCAACCACTCGCCCGCCCGCAGCTTCCCGCAGGAGGGGAGAGGGAGCGCGACCTCTACAGTGAGAACAGGCCACGCCCCTTCCCCTGTTTCTACTTCCGGTTTGTTCTACGCCTGCGCCTGATTACCTTCTCCGGGAATTCGCCTGGAGAGTAGGCGGGGTTTTCAGGGAATGGCCCCCCCTGGAGGGCGTGGCCACGCATGCGCCCCCAAGAGGCTGCCTCATGTGTAAGCTGGCTGGTCTTTCGAAGTTAACACGTGGGATTTGAGATTTGGGCCTCTTATCTCAATGGTACTGAATGTCTCCGTAATTCAATCGTTCGTCCCTCTGTCCCTGTCGGGTTTTAGCCTCAGTCTTGAGTGCCAGAGGACATGTAATGAAAATAAAGCCCTTATTCTCAACGGACTGTTACTGGGAGAAAAGCTACCTGCAAGAGTCCTGCACAGGAGACTTCTGTTTTGCAAACATCCTCTGGATCTACAGTCCAGTCTGGGTGATGTTACGGATCTTGACTCTCCGTGAAAGCTGTAATTCGTTGCAGACATAAGGGAAAGAAAGAGTTGCCCGAAGGTAACTTTCTGGGTAACACTTAGGCCTGTTTCTGCTCACTGACCGACTTTGAATTCTGAGCCTTTATCAGATCTCCATTTAATGAGCTCGAGTCTCCAAAGAGTGAATAAGGCCAGGGACAGATGTTTGGAGAAACATGGAGCAGCTGCCTCTTCCCTGCAAGGGATTTAAGGCTTTCAAAATGACCCCCTCCCCACCTACCTGCAGTCCCTCCTTCCCTGCTGTTGAGTCCGCCTGGTCAGTTGGCAGAAAAGATACTGCAGTTAAACAGGCCTGGGAAAGTGTGTTTCTGCTCAGCAGGACTCCCATTTAAGGGCCTGTTTGGACATAACACTCTCATTACAGCTGTACGCTGAGGTGCCAAGGTGAAGAATTAAACCTTCACTCAGCCGAGCAGGAAGTCGGTTCCTTTACTTGTGTGTTTTATAAATGTGCTGAGAAACACACAGGGAAACTGCTATGGGTGCCTTTTTTATTTCGCTGGAGGAAAACGATTTAAAAAGACCAAAACAGTGTTTTGTTGTTGCTGCTGTGGTTGGATTAGGCAGAGGCTCACGTAGGTCAAGCTAATCACTGGATGTGTAACAGAGGCACAAAAACAGAAGTCAGGCATCCAACATTTAAATAATCAAACCAAATATGCAAAACATATCTTGATAAAGGGAGTAAGTTTGTTCTGTTTCAGTTGGAACCGTGTATGCTCTTTTAATCCTGTAGCCACACCTAGTGGCCTGTGACATGAAAATATGGACTTCAATTTCCAAGGTTATTCTTAGGAACACACTCAAAACAGAACACTTCTTGGAGACCTTGAGGGACCTCTTACATGGTTTCTACCATGACTATCACGTGACACATTGTCTTTCAGTATTTTCTACTTAAAACAATCCACCTTTCAGACTATCTAAACATTTGCTGTTTGCTTTTGCCTTATTCTAGACAGTAATATTTTGGAAATTTTTGATTTTTTGATGTTCCCTAAAATGGACTACTAGACTTTCCATACCATGAAGAGCAGAGCTATATACCTCGATGCCTGGTACTTAAAGTAAATGCCTTTCTCATATGCCATTCTCGTAGTAAATGGAATGCTTTGGGGTAAAACAGTCTTTACAAGTCATTACAGTATGAATCAACTCTTAAACACAATACATATCATTCTTTTTTTTTTTTGGTTTTTTCAAGACAAGGTTTCTCTGTGTAGCCTTGACTGTCCTGGAACTCACTCTGTAGACCAGGCTGGCCTCGAACTCAGAAATCTGCCTGCCTCTGCCTCCCAAGTGCTGGGATTAAAGGCGTGTGCCACCACCACCCGGCAATACACATCATTCTTAAGAGAGTTAATTAAGACTTAGGAAATTGTCAAGTTCGGGTGGAAGCTGAGAAAACTCACTTTAGAGACAGAAGCTTAAAAACAAAAGCTTTATTTTCTGAGGGCTCAGGGAGGCAGCCAGTTCAGGATCTGAACCCAGTCCCCAAAGGGAGGTTGTACAACATTTTTATAGGATGGAAACACAAAGTGTGGGGGGGGCTGCAATGTAATCCAGTTGTATATTGACATTATGGTTAAAATAAGGGGATACCCATTGGAGACTGGGCCATATCCAGGGCACCTGGCTTCAAGGTCCTTAATTTATTCCCCTAGACATTAGGTCTAGGACATTAGTCCTGAACTCAGAGTGATAAGGGGACAAAGGAACAGGTCAGCTGCATGTGTACTTGACTCTGCCAGCAAGATGGAGAAGTTGTTCTTGAGATGACTGGACTCAGACAACCTTTTACAACAGCAGCAGTTCAGCCATAAGGAAGTCCTCTGATCCCCTAACCTTAGGACTTTGAATTTAGTTTCTCCCTATGACTACATGGAGTCTGAAAACAAAAGGGTAGCACTTAGAAGAATAAGTTTCTTTTGCTTCTTCCCGGCAGAAATAAGTTGGCAACTCAAATCAAGAGAATTTCTAAGTCAGTGCATTATAATAGATAATTTCTTGGACAATACAGCAGTTCAGAGTAAGGAAAACACACCATCCTAGGCATTTGAAACTGCATTTCTGCAGCATCTACAAACATAAAGGCTAAAACGTGTCTGGTACCTAACAGCCCCACAGTAACCTCTCAGGAGAGATGGAGTGCCAGGGTATTTGGAGGAGGCATGAAAGAAGAGTTAAAATTGTGCTTGGCTTAAAAGATAGTGGCCGGGGTATCAGAGAAGGTTAAGTCATCCCAGTACAAAACCTGGAGCAAAAGCAACAAATAACAATTGATATGAGGAGAGAACCCAGGCCCCTGAGGGCAATGTCATTGGTGGTGTAAGAAAGCAGACTGAGCAAACCATACAGAATCAAACCAGTGAGCAGTGTTCTTCCACGGTTTCTGCTTCCAGATGGGTTCCTGCCTTGAGATCCTGCCTCCACCTCTCTCAGTGACTGAGTATGACCTAAGAGTTGTGAGATAAAATAACCCCTTTCCGCCAGGCACACGCCTTTAATCCCAGCACTTGGGAGGCAGAGGCAGGTGGATTTCTGAGTTCGAGTCCAGCCTGGTCTACAGAGTGAGTTCCAGGACAGCCCCAGGCCACACAGAAAAATCCTGTCTCAAAAAAAAAACCTAATAAATAAATAAATAAATAAATAACTCCTTTCCTTCCCAAGTTGCTTTCAAGTATGATGTTTTATCGAAACCCTAACTAAGACAGGGGCCAATGAGTGGAGTTATGGGAGCACCTGCACAGGTGTGGGAATAAAAGGACTGACTGGCAGAAATGGAGCAGGAGGGCCTCTAAACCCACTGAAAAACTTGCACAGCTTGAGTAGTTATGAGATCAAACCAGAAGAACCCAGAGGCGTATAACTTAAGCATTAGGTTCAAGGGTGTATGAACTTGTCAAAATCAGTCCAGAACTTTAGGCTAAAAAATAGAAAAAGAGCATTGGAGTCAATTTTTTTTTCTGAAGATTATTTCATATCCTTTTAATTGTGTGTGTGTGTGTGTGAGAGAGAGAGAGAGAGAGAGAGAGAGAGAGAGAGAGAGAGAGAGAGAGAGAGAGCAAGAGAGCATGCCCTAGCTAGTGAGCATATCTTGCTAGGTGAGTCGTTAATGTAGTTCACAGGCTCAGAACTAGGAATTTGTTTCCCCCCACCCCCCAGCAGGCAGCTTAGCACCTGTAGCACTGTGAAAGCTGACCATCAAAGAGGTTTCCAGGTCAATACCAGCTTGATTTCTCCAAGTGTTGTGAGCAAAATCTATGGTGTCTTCGGCAATACGTTTTACCCTCACGTTCTGGTGGGTAACTAAGTATAATGTTGATAGCCTGTATTGTTTGGACAGTCTCCTGACCTGCCCCCCACCCCCCACTCAGCAACAAGTTGAAGGGATATATCCCATATCTGAGTCTGAGCTTTTTGTTTGACTGTGGTGTCTAAGAGGAGCAGCAGCAGCTTGTGTAGAATAATAATTCAAATTAAATTATCTTAAAATATGTGTTACGATGCTTATAAAATAGGTTTCCACATTAATCAGCAATTTATGTTACTTTAACTTACATGTAGTAATTTCTCTGTTCATTTTTCTGTGTAAGGATCTCTGTTTAGCCTAAAAATTTGAAACTTACCACAGAAAGGGCATGTAGCTAGTAAGAGAGATCTTGCAGCTACACAGGGCTACCTGGACAGAGCTCAACTCATTCCTCCTCAGCAATTTATTATTTATGTATCACTCATATATATACATACACACACATACATACATACATACATACATGCACACACACATAATAAAAACAAATCTTTGTACAGGTGACTGAGTTGTTATTCGTGGATATACCATTGTGGATTAATGGCCTAGATGATTCTATGATTTAACTTTCTAGTAAAATCCCACATAGAAGTGACTATGTCACTACTAACTTCTATATTAGTGTGGCTGTCCTGGGTCCTAGTGTAATCATACAGGGAAGCCTTCAGGATTGGCTTCTTTTGCCCAGCGTCAGAGCTGTGAGATTCATGTCTATTTCTCTACCTCCCATTGTGGCATTGGGCAATGATTTGTCCTCAGTTTCTTAAGCTGCAAACTTAAAACACAAGCCTGCATGGGTCATCTGAGTCTTATAGATGACTCATTAGAAATCCTGACCGTCCTATCTGGGCCTCATCATCCCTTTCATAATTTAGAGCAGTTGTTACCATGAAATGTATCTTTTATGTCTTCTATTTTTCCATTTGGAAAACTATTTCTTCTGAGCTACTCTTATACTGTGTGAACTAACCCTTTTAAATTTAATTACTCAGCATTAGCCTGCCTCAGGTCTAAAATCTAGGCACTAATAGGCTTAACTCAGTATTCTGTGGAACATGCTTCAATTAAACGGAGGCAGTCTAGCAGTGTGCCCTCTCACTTCGAGTGAGGGTGGTGGAGGGACAAACTCACCTCTTGCTTCTGCAGAAAGCTTCCTAGGCTCATGCTTTGTTGGTCTTGTGCATTTTTTTCTGGGTTGCCTCTTTTGAAACTGACCACGGTTTTCTCTTGGGTCAATGATTTCAGTTAATTTTTTAAGAGGAGGAGGAAGAGCCTGGTGTGATGGTGCATTCCTTTAATCCCAGAACCAGGAGGCAGAGGCAGGTGGATCTTTGTGAGCGCTAAGCCAGACTGAGCTACAGAGCAAGCTCCGATCCAGCCAGGGCTACCGAGTGAGACCCTATCTCAAAAGTAAGGATGATGGGTGTAGATATGACTCTGTGGCTAAGAGTATATGCTGTTCTTGCAGAGAACCCCAATTCACTCCCAACACCCAAGTCTTGCAGCTCACAACTGCCTGTAACTGCAGCAGCAGGGAGTCTGACGCCCGTTTCTAGCCTGACTTGGCAGCTGCTAACATGTGCATACACCCTCACACACACACACACATAATTTAAAATAGAAAAATGCCTCTCTAGAGCTAATAATAATGGGGTGGGGACGTGAGTCAGCGGGGGAGAACTTTAACAGTGCTCACTAGGCTCTAGGTTCACTCTCCAGATTCTCAGGAAATAATAAAAATGGCGATAGTCTATTATGCTGGAACACGAGTCTTACTGGAGTCCTCCTTACACACAAGGGAGGTCAAAGGTCCTTTGCAAAATTTCTCACAGGAGCTAAGAAACCTGACAAACAAAGAATAGTAATGCCTTTTGGTTTCATCTGACTCTGAAATGTCAGTGTAATGACGTGCTATTTCAGTGGCCGGCTGGACTGAAAACGTCTCAGGGGAGTTTGGTCCCATGTAGAGAAGATGCAGCTGATGACCTATACTGAATATCCCTTCACTGTTACTGTGAAAAAGGACACATGGCCTGAGTTTAACATCTGCTTGTCCCTCAAATCGGAGGGTTTCTTCCCCCGTGCCAAGCACTGCACTGGTTCCTGGGAAAGAAGTCATAAAGAAGATGAAACCCTTGCTGTGAGGGCATCTCCTGTTCTCAAATAGCCATAGAGACAGATACGCAAATAAATAGTTAGAACATGCGTTAGGAGATGGCATGAGAGCCTATAAAGGAAAGAAAGTAATTTAACTTTAGGAGGTTTTAGATAGATGTTTATATTTAAAGTAGAGCTTAAGGAACAAGTAGGCACTGAACAAGAAAAAAAAATGGAAGCCTGGTTTACAAACTGTAACTTTAATTTTTTTAAAAAAGCCTATTTCTAATGATGGTTTTTAAATGCTTTAACCTCCCTTGTCGTCCACCACCCACCCGAGGTAATAGAAAAGAAAAGATAGAGGGGAAGTGAACCTGTTTATAAATGGTTCTTTAGAACAACTACGGTCTATGCTGTCTGGAAATCAGCAGTTCAGTTCATGGGTCAGCAGCAACAGTTGCTCAATCTACTGGCAAACGCTTCATGGATATATCAGTAGTCCAGTTCGATAGAGTCGGGGCAGCAAACATAATCAATAGGGATGACACTACCTAACAGAGACCGCCAGGCCTCAGCCTCAACTCCAGTCAACAAGAGGGACCAACGGAAATGCCTCTCTCAGTGAAGCAGAGATCAGCAAAGATCAACAACCATCGTATAGCTAGTTCCGTAAACAAGTCTAACATCATACAGAGTTCTTTTTGGGTTGGGGTAGGGGATCTGACAAGATAGCCTAACAAATGGTCTTATTCATTAGCCCATATGATCCACGCCCATGTAGCTGACTTCTGTGACCACCTTTCTGTATGTGATAACTAATCTTTTTGTTTGTTTGTTTGTTTGTTTTTTGTTTGGTTGGTTGGTTTTTGGTTTTTCGAGACAGGGTTTCTCTGTGTAGCCCTGGCTGTCCTGGAACTCACTCTGAAGGCCAGGCTGGCCTTGAACTCAGAAATCCACCTGCCTCTGCCTCCCAAGTGTCAGGATTAAAGGCGTACGCCACCACTGCCCAGCCGTGATAACTAATCTTTGTTGTCATTTTGACATACTTGGGAAGAGGGAACCTCAGCTGAAGAATTTCCTCCATCATATTAGCCTGTGGGTGTGTCTTGGAAGTATTTTCTTGATTTGTAACTAATGTAGGAGGGCCCAGCCCACTGTGGGCAATACCATCCCTAGGCAGGTAGGCCTGTGCAGTATAAGATGGTGTGAACCTGGGAGGAAGCCAGTACACAGCATTTTTCTGTAGCTTCTGCTTCAAGCTCTTGCCTTAAGTTCCTGCATTGGCTTCTCTCCACGATGCACTGTAGCCCCAAATCTGTCTACTAGGTCAGGTTTCTCACAATCTCAAAATCAAATAAACCCTGTCTTCCTTCATTTGTCTTTGTTCGTAGTGTTTATCAGAGTACAGAACTCCAGTGCCCAAGCTCTTGCCTGGTACCCTTTCAGGCTTCTCTGACCTGCATGTCTCCTTCTTCAGGTTCAGACTACGTTCTCTGGCTTTTCTCTTCATTTGTCTCCCTGGCTTCTACATCCTATCAGGACAGGACAAGAACTTTGTCTGATCTAATTTGACTCACTGGTTCCTGAATTTTGAGACTGGCTATGCCCACTAGAAGTATGGCTTATTCAGCTATGGGGACGGTACTCTGGGCCCCCACTGAGACTTGCCTTTTCTTTGAGGCTCCCAGCGAAC
The DNA here is from genome assembly GCA_030674055.1 of Rhabdomys pumilio. NCBI lineage: Eukaryota > Metazoa > Chordata > Mammalia > Rodentia > Muridae > Rhabdomys > Rhabdomys pumilio. The sequence continues at coordinate 42,998,938 of JANHMN010000020.1, read as the reverse complement.
ACTTTCCTCGCGGCTTCAGTTTATTATCTCATTATTCTTCTCAGTCATCATCTGACTTGCAGGAGACAAGAAAGCATAACGCCAATGTTCTATATTTCTGCTTTAAAATGTTTGTTATACATTCTGAAATCATAAAGGGGGAAAAGGGACAGGCAGAAAAATAAATAAATAAAAGCCCAACACAACCCATCTGTGAAATATTGCTAATGACAGCCTCCTCAGCTTACCATTAAGAGGGCAGCTAGGCTGAATTTTCAGAGAAGATGAATAACGCAACTCTTCCTTAATTATCCCAGAAGTATTCCAATTATAGAAATTATTAGCCCTGAAAGATTATATATCCTGTTTACTTTCAGGGTGAAATATGCCTTGGATTTTCATATTAGTTTTACTTTGAAGGTTGGGTTTTAGTATAAATGATTGTCTATATCCTACGTAAGCTAAATAGGTTTAAACCAACAAAGAAAACCTGTCAAGTTCTGATAAAAACAGATGCAAGTGATAATAGCTATGCCAGCATGTCGAGTTTCAAATTAAAAGTTTTAATTGTGCTTGGGCCCAGTAAATTGACTTGGAGAGAAATCCCTTACACCTGGCAGTGATGGTATTCACATGAACATAAGTGCAGCGTCTACTAGATCGGGTGTCGCACGATTTGTCATTTCAGATACTAACAAACCAGAAGATAACACGTGTCCTAATAAACCTTATTCCTTAAAGCTAATTTTAACATCGTGACCCTTTGATCTGTTTGTTCCAAAGTTTGACGTCATGTCAGTTTTACAAGCACAGTGGTGCTGCTTTCCACCACTGGGAACCGACAGCTTTGAAGGTACTGTTTTTTGAATGGGGACAACTCATAATTTGCTACGTTGTTCTCAGTGGCATTGCATGGCTAGCGTTTGGTGCCCAGAACACATTAGATGTTCTGTAGCTGTGGTTGTGAGCTTGGAATCTCTCTAAGTCCCTTGGGCTTCTGTGGGTTGAATCTTAAGAAATAGAAGTGACCACAACCATACCTTTGGTCAAGGAAGGACTTTTCTCCTTATGACTTTTCTCCAAGTAGAACACTAGAGGTGGTAAATGTCCCATCGCATGCGATCCATGCTGTAGAGATCTCTGGGGAAGAGCTGGCCCCAGGGCACAGCCCCAGGGACACATTTTCCAGTGCAAAGCAGACTCAGATCCACAAGACAGTGTTCACGGTCACGAGCTTAAGCAGTAAGAAATCAGACTTAGCCCTTTTTGGATGTGTCTGAATGCTAAAATCCTTTCCTTTCCTAGTATTTTTAGCCTCTATGTAGCACCTGACCTTATTGTTCGCTTTTCTATGTTTTTGTTTTGAACCCCACCCCTGCTTTGGACTAGACTGAAACCATAACCACTTGTGTCTTCTATTAATTCTTTATTTTCTCCTTGACTAGTATTTTTCCAGCTTTAAATCCTTGACCTGAGAACTCAGGGCTCCAGTGTGGTCTGTTTTTTTTTTTTTTTTATAAATCCATTTTCAGGAACAGAGCTGCTGCGTTTTATGAGTTCTGATTTCTCTCAAGTTTTAAGTCTGCATCTCCAGCCTCATTTGATACTGGGGCTGTTAAGTAGCTTATTAGATCGCTGCAGGCCTCTCCACGCCTGGTTCTACCGTGCTACATCTTACAAACTTTCCATCTGCAGCAGGCTTTCTGATAAGGAACAAGGACATACCATTGTCTCCTCTTGTAGGAACTGATCCAAATGGGCACATCAATCACTGATACAGGTCAGCATCCCTTGGGAAAGCTGTTCTAGAGCCTTAAAAGTAATATAAAGCCTGCCTCAGATCAACACGATGATCTCCTTAGCCGTTGTCCATTCTTACTCCTTGAGAGTATGTCCTGCCCCTTCATCAAATGATCCTTGCCACCTTTGTCCATTCTCAACTCACGAGAGTGTGTTCTCTAACAGTGGCATTGCTCACTCTCACACATAGTGTGTTTATGCTAATTAATGGTCTCTATAGCCATTTCCCACTCTCCTCCAGAGGAGACCCCTTTATTCTCAGGTTCTGTGGGCCTCATTTGAATTGTTTTATTGGAGACCATGAGGACCTAGGAGCTGCAGAGAATCCAGACAAAGATCTCTCTAACAAGACCTTAAACTCAACACACAGAGTAAAGAATTTAATTCCTCTCAGCATTTGAAGATTGACTGTTTTGAATATAAATCATCTTTGAACCTAAGTCCTCCACTTGACTCCCCAAGTCCTAATCACAGTGCGTGATTTTACATACTGCAGATTTCTCCTCCCTACAGTCAGCAGTCCAGAGCCCCTCCTGTCACACTCAAAAAGTTTGCAGTAATCAGAAAACTTGACCTTTTTTTTTTCTAACAGCAACCAAACATTTTGCCAGAAATAAGTAATGGACAAAGAATAGACAATGATTAATCAAGTCCTTCATTGCTTTGATAAGCTAACCCAAAGCTCCTAATGAGGGGAGGGACACGTGCTAGTCTCAGTTAGTTTTAAATCTATGTTAGGTGTCTATTAAATATAAGTTAGATGTATGTTAACTATCACTTGATAAGATTTATTTTTGGTCCTGGTTTTGGTTTTGGAAACAAGGTCATATCTAACTCAGGATATCCTCCAACTCTACGTAGCCAGAGGGTAACCTTGAACTTCTGACCCTTCTATCTTCACCTGCTGGATGGTGCAATTACAAACAGCATCACCACACCCAGTTTATCTGGTGCTGGGAACTGAGCCATGGCTTCCTGTGTGCCAGGCAAGCACTGTATAACTACATCCCTGCTCCACATGGTGATTGTAATACGGAACTTTTCATGTTTCCCAGACATTTTACTGATGTCAGACATCATTTATAACAAAATATATGATATCTGATTGATTGATTGATTGATTGATTTTTGTAAATTTTAATGGATCCTTTTATCAAGTTGCCAACTGAAAGATCATTATAACATAATTTTTTAATGCTATTGAAAGGGTTAAAAATTTTCAAAAACTCCTAGCAGGCTGAGCAAAACCAAGAGTACAGGTCAACTGGTTGTGAGCTCTGTGTTTCGGGAACTTGGTTGACCACGAGATAGATGGTTGAGTACGAATAGGCTCTTTGAGAATAGCCTATACAAAATGTTCCCCAGGACTGTTCCTTGGACCCTGTCACAAACTGAATAATGGGCTGGGACTTTCCACAGATACTCTCCAATGACCCTCCCTTCATTCCCCCCTGGGTTGTGTTTTTTTTCCCTGTGGTTTTTGCCTTTAAATTTTTCTCTGCCTCCAAAGCCTCGGGGTCAGACCCCACTGCCCCTGCATGGGTCATGTGTCTTGACCTCAGCATGTTGATCAAAATATACCTCTTGCTGATTGCATCAAGTTTGGTGTCTTGTGAGTTATTGGGTGGCCATGAATTCCTGAGGCTTGGGTGAGGTCCTCCCTTCATGGGGGCCTTACACTATACCTTGTGAATTTTAGTGAATTGCTTGAGAAAGGAGAGAGAGATTACTGTCAGTAATATAATAAAATTTCTTCTTGTGGCAAATGGTTATTGATAGAATAAAAGCTCCTTAAAACTTGTAAAAGTCATTATTGAAATATAACCTATTCTCAGTATTTATTCTAGAAATTAGTAATGTTTATCCACAGACACCTAAACTAGTGGAGAGAACAAGCAGTGGGAGAGGAGGAGGGGCTGTGCTGAAGCCTTTTCTGTTAGGAAGAGCTTGGCTCTCCTAAGAGACCACTTAGATTTGCTTACTAAGTATTTCAAACACATAATTTATCTGCATTTTTCCACTGGCTATATGGAAAAGAATGGAGAACAGAAAATGAATCTGCATGATGTTATTTAATACTTAGGTCACGTGGTTACAAGAGACAAACAAAACTCTCAGCCTCAGGATGTTTTTTGCTGTGGAAAATAGGGCAGTTAGGAAGAAAAAATATATATTAAGATATAGATCTTAAAAGATCAAATTTGTGAGAACCATGAATAGAAATACAAATTCAAGGACAAAGGGATAAATGAAATAACCACTAGATAAGAACTTGTTCCTGTTTGTTCATTTGTTGGTTTTTGAGACAAGGTCTCACTGTGGAGCCCTGGCTGGCTCTGGACTCCCTATGTAGACCAGGCTGGTATCAAGCTCACAGAGATCCACCTGCCTCTGGCTCCTGAGTACTAAAATTAAAGGTGTGTGTCACATCACTGGACATGTTCATAATTTTTTAAGATGATGATAACAAATATCAACTCTTTCTTAGAACTATTATCAGTTGGAATTCCTTCACAGCAGGGCACATCTAAAGGAATATTCTATAAGGTTTTTTTTTCTGCATCAGTGCTTACATTATATTTTTGATTTTCAATTACTCGAAGTTATACCAGATAATTTTGTGCCAACTTAAAAATGCATACAAAAATATATATTTACATTCCCAAATACATATCTGTATTTCAGAAACTTCACTTAGAAAAATCACTTTAGTCCATATGACAATGAGCAGAAGGGAATGAAGCCAAGAGCAGCAGCTAGTGTCGTGTGGAGATGCACAGGACCAGACAGCAGCTGCTCAGAACGGAGAATGCCTGTGAAGATGTGCAGAAAAAGATGAATCCAATTCACCCTGCATTGTAAGAGTTTCGATGTGGCCCTGTGAAAGCCAGATGGATAGGAGAACAAGTATGCTCTTGATACAACATGAGACAAATGGACTGGAGGATGAGAATGGAGCCTAAGGATGTGTGTGCCCAAAGACCTGGGCCTGGGCAGCTATACGTGCAGAAACAGAGGCAGAAGCTGTGTTGAAGTAACACTGAATATCAACCATAAGGTTGAGTATGCACCAATATGTAAAGTGTTGCTAAGTAGTATGTCTTCATTTCCTATGCAGCAAGGAAAAATATCGGAGGAACTTTTTAATTGAATGTAATGTCTTGATGCTTTAAATGACCAATTTTTTTCCCATGACAGTATAACTTTGTAAGCACACCATAGCATCAGTAATAGTGTCAGGCCTTAGAGCCTCCCCTGCTGTCCTCTGAGAGGCCCAACAAGCAGCTGACTGAGACAGATACAGATACTTACACCCAACCATTGGACTGAAGTTGGGGACCCATGTGGTTGAATTAGGGAAAGGCTGGAAGAAGCTGAGGAGGAGGGTGACCCCATAGGAAGACCAGCAGTCTTAACTAACCTGGACTCCTAGATCTCTCAGACACTGAACCACCAACCAGGCAACATACATGAGCTGGTCCGAGGCCCCTGACACATATACAGCAGAGGACTGCCTGGTCTGACTTCAGTGAAAGAAGGCATGCCCAACCCTCAAGAGAGACTTGAGACCCCAGGGAGTGAGGGGGAACATCTTTTTGGAGACAGGAGAGGCGTGATGGAATATAAAAAAGAAGAAAGTATAACTTTGTAGTAACTAACTATACTTAGTCAATAGAAAAAGATGCCTACTTAGTATAAAGCATGGCAGAGTAAGATAATGAAACATTCATGAAGCCAGATCTCGGAGCATTATGGGGGAGTTAGGACATCCTTGAGATAAAATACTGTAGGTCAAAGGGGTATGTGCCATTAACAGACATTCCCCTTTAAGAAACAAATATGGGTAAATATTCTTATTCTCAAGGCTTCTGGTTTTTTCTGCTACTTCATTCTCTCTCTCTCTCTCTCTTTCTCTCTCTCTCTCTCTCTCTCTCTCTCTCTCTCTCTCTCTCTTTTGAGGCATGGTCTCAGATAGCCCAGGCTGCCCTCCAAGTTGCTACATAGCTGAGGTGCCTTAAAACTCCTGATGCTCTTGCCTCTGCTTGAGGCATATGCTGCCACGTGCAGCCCTCCTTAAGGCCTGTACTGCACTATCTGTGGAAACTGGCCTGAAGTTTCAGGGACTGGATCTGCTTTCCTCCAATAACGTCATCATTTTTTCCCATAAACCATTTAGTTAAGAGAAAAACACACAGCTAATTTTTTTAATTACAAAATCATGAAGATGGTGGCCTATCTCCCATGTTGGATTTTTGCTCGTCAGATAATCTGCAGGGAACTTGCCATGATAGACAGTGTGTTGAATTTCCTATTCAGATCAGTTTGTATTTAAAACAGGACTAACAAAGTCCGAAGGGAAAGCTAACTAGCTGTTTACTCAAATGATTCTCTTTTCTTGGCTTCTCTTTGCCTGTGGTCTTGAACTGTACCCCTCTCTCCCTTCTTAACCTCTTGAGTGTAAAATGCATAATTAGGAGGAGTCTGAAGTCACCTTCATTCTCTTTGGAGGAGTTGTGTAATTAAAAAGTTGAGAATCTGCTCAGATGTTGGAGGAGCATGGATTACACTGAACAATCCACCCTTAAAAATTAAATAGAATGTTAGAATCATAAATAGCTCTGCCTTGCAGTCATCTCTGTAATTCTATCTAACATTCATATTGTCGTTTGATTAGTTAATCATCCATTTTCAAAGGTGTGAATGTGTCTTCACACTTCTGCTAAGACAGTGTTAACTATGAAACTATAGATAGCAATAGAGATTAATTATCCACTGCACAAGTTCCCACACCTTGTGCTTACCAGATAGAGGAAGAGACTGCACATCCTAACACAGGTGTGATTTCAAAAAAAAAACGGGGGAAATGTTTGGTCAAATGAGTTCAAGGAGTGCTTCAGATCAACGTGCCTTTAAATGTTAACTGCCTTCCATGTCTGATTCTGTTTCATAAAACAATGGAGTCGATCCACGCAAGTCTTCAGCTGTGTGTGAGTGAATGGAAGGAGACAGTCTACAGACGCGTCCGTCTTTCATGGGATTAGAAAACAGAACAGAAACTTGAGCGGATTTTAACACCTCTAGGTTCAGTAGAGCAAAGCCAGAGATTGGGAGCTCACCCCCTGAAATATGAATTCAATAAGTAAGCATGTGTCTAAAAGTCAGAAAACTCAAAATAACAATCAGAGGAACTGGAGAGCTTGCAATCATTGTAGCTATAATAAGCTCTCTCCAATTGGCTTTTGATTTCCCCAATGATAAACTCTGTTAATTTAGAATCTGGCTCACTGAGTCTCGGGGGACCTGACTTTTCTGTCTCAATGAATTAGTGTTGAAGTGTGGGGTAGCATGCCAGAAGAAAAGAACCAAGGGCAGAGCATGGTAATGCATGCCTGCTGTCCCAGCACTAAGAAGGTAGCAAACGGATCAGGAGTTCAAGGCTAGCCTTAGATACATAGCATGTTGGAGGCTAGCCTGGGATATGTGAGCTCCTGTCTCAAAGGAAGAAAGGGGGCAATGGGTGAAGAAGATGAGAACTTTAACCATCTTCATTCAGATAAGCTCAGATATGCATCCATCATGAGAGTGAAAATTTCTAGGCCATCTTTAGCTTTGATCTTACGCTAACACAGTGGGATTGATCCCTGATATGCTGTCAGTCTTATTTTAAACCAAATAGTAACTGAACTAAATTTTCCTCCTCTTCTTCAAACCATGACTTCTTCATGTTGGTGTTTTCTCCCCACTGTAACTATGTAGGTACAAGCATTCTCCCACCAGGACTCGGGCAAGTCTTGAAAACTCTGAGCAGATCTTCTCTGTCTTCAGTTGTAAACACATAGCCCCAAATTGCCGTTTTTTCTCTTGGTTTGGGTGTGACATTAGGCGATCAGATGCTAAGCAATTAGGTTTTGTAGAAGCAGGAAAATGGAATAAGATACAAATGGTGGCCGGGTACATGAGGCACTATCTAGAAATCACACCAAAGAACCCAAGGTTTGGAAGAAGGAGCCTAGAATTCAAACATTTCTAACTACTCTGTGGGGAGCCTCCTATATAGCCTCATTGCAAATGGCCAGTCACCATATGTAATTGCTCTTCTCTAGTCTAAGTTTGTAACTCCATGCTCGTGCATAGGATGCCCATCGTTTATTAGAATGACTCCATAGGTCAAAATGCCCATGACCTTAGGACATGTTAGCTCTCGGGCATATCGTGAGTTCATCAGACACCTGAGAATGCTTAGGCCAGCAGTATCACTGACATGTCCACAGCCTCAAAAAACAAAAATAAAAAACAACAACAACGACGACGACGACAACAAACAAACAAGCAATGAATAAGGGAAGTTGGTTTAGCTAAAATATGACCAAGACCAGAGCAGAGGCTCATGTCTATCAAAAAGATTCCAGAAAAAGCAATCTTCATCTTCACTGGGCCTACCTCTGGAGAGACCCTCATGCACTTACTCCAAACCTCTACTTGTCCAGCAAGATGCCCACAAAGGAGCAAGCACTAAATGGTGGAAGATGTGTGGGTGTGGGGTCTGAGATGTCTTTCCTGAAATGGACCTTCAGGTTCAGACAATCAGCTCCAGAAGTATAGTAGCATCATTGAGCCCAATGGACACACTTTAAAGTGTGCCCAGGGCAATCAATGTCTTCAGGCCCTCTAATATGGGACAAAACTAAAATATGTTTAAGTTGCCCAAAATCATAGTTTGTTCTAGAAAGTGATTCCCTGGAGTATTGGAAAGATGACCCTATTTCTATGGTTCTGGGGGTGGAGCTCAAGACCTTAGGAAGGACAGGCAAGTGTTCTTCCACTGAATCCCACTTCTAGCCCTAAAGCATATCATAGGCTGGCTGGCAACTCAAAAATCCTCTTGCCTAGCCTGGCAGTGGTGGGGCATGCCTTTAATCTCAGCACTTGAGAGGCAGAGGCAGGCGGATTTCTGAGTTCGAGGCCAGCCTGGTCTACAGAGTGAGTTCCAGGACAGCCCAGGCTATACAGAGAAACCCTGTCTCGAAAAACAAAACACCAAACAAAACAAAACAAAATCCTCTTGCCTCCTCATTTTAAAAACATTTATTGCTGCATGTGTCACTGTAGTTGGCTTCACACTTTGCAGTAGTGTGAGCCAGTGGACACCTTATGGATAGCATAGATCTCCATTGCATCCCTGTATTTGGACCATTCTCCAGAATAACACTGACACCTACTAGAATTGTGCAAAGACGTAGGAGTGAAAATCAGCGTTGTCCTGAAGTGAACTCACACGCGACAGTGTCCTTCCAGATCACTGCTCACCACCTACAAACACAATTTCCCCACAGAGTCATATGCCAAACTACAATCTTTCTGTTGTTGAAGAACTGAATGTGTGGCAATTCTCTCATAAGAATATACCACCTCATGAGGCCGTGTAATGACCCATTTCTCAGAGCAGATCCCTTTGTTAAATGACACTTACCTGTGTCTGAGGACCAATAACAAAATCAAATCAGCTTGGTTAGTAGATCTCAGTTCTCTCAGCTTCGTTGTTATTGTGTGCTACAAATAATCCCAGCACTCAGAGACAGAGGCAGGAGGATCTCTGTGAGTTTGAGGCCAGCCTGATCCCCAGAGCTAGTTCCAGGATAGCCAAGCCAAGGTTCACAAAGAATCCTGTCTCAAAAAAAAAAAAAAAACCCACCCAAAAAGCAAAAGCTTCCTATAGCAATAATGGCAAATGTTATCACATGTTTATGTCATATATATTATATAGATACATTACATATATTATTATACTTTCATTAAGTGCTGTAATTCATCTTAATTTAATCACCACATCAAAGTAAAATAAAACCATTCATTTAATCATATCTAAATATTCTCACCATTTACAAGATGAAGAAAGTGAATTTCAGAAGTATCAAGTTAAGTTACATACACAGAAATTACACATCTCAGCTAAAAAGTGGGGCTGAGAGATAGTTATTGGTAGACTGCTTATCTGTCATGCACAGTGGTTTCAGTCCCCGTCACTACACAGAACAGGTGTGGTTCTGTGTGCCTGTGATCACAACACTGGGGAGGTAGGCATAGGAGGATCAGATGTTCAAGATCACCCTCAGCTACGTACATAGTGAGTTAGAGGTCATCCCGGGGTACATGAGACCCTGTCTCATCAAAAACTAAACTAAACCAATTTGTGACTGGATGGGGAACAATGGCGGCAATGTTCTTCATATAACATGCCACCTTGTACCATGAATGATATCAAAGCCTCCAAGGACTGTCCCCCAGTAAGCCATGTTTCCTTGTGCCTTCCTTACAGCCCACTCACAGCAAATAGAACCTAGCACAGTGATGTTCACTGTGTCTTCAACGCTAGGCTAGCTTAGTAACTGCTGCTTTGCTTCACTCTCTTGAGTCTTGGTGTACTGGCCCCGCCCAAGTTCCTGTGAGTACTGTTTGAAGGCATTGTTTTTGATGTTTTTTTTTTTTTTTTTTTTTTTTTTTAGACAAGGTCTCATGTAGTCCAGGCTAGTCTCAAACTCACATTATAGCCAAGGATAGCTTTAAACTCCTGATCCTTACACCTTTACCCCCTGAGTGTTGGGGTTATAAATACATGCTATCATGTCAGTTTATATCTTATTTTTTTGTGCATGCTTTTCAAGTACTCTGCCAACAAAGCTACATTTCTAGCCCCTTGATATAGTTTTTGCGCAGATATGGTACATGGAAAGAGCTTCCTCATCATCAACAACAAAACATGCACACTTGATGTTGGCATTGGGAGCCTCAAGGAAATAGGTGAAAGCACAACATGTGATCTTTCTCTTTATTAAATACACAGGAGAAAGACGGAGATAGAGAAACATACAGATAACGAGAGACAGAGACCGACAGACACTAGAAAGAAAAAGTTTTATCTTCAAGCCCATGAACTCAAGAACATTTTCTATTTCCTCTAAATTTGACTCAAAACTTAACAGTTCCTTTTTCTTTCAACTTTCTCTTGAAGTTAAGAAGTCATGGTTAGAAGAAACCACCAGCTGGCACTGTCTACACTTGGTGTGTATGTCTCTATAGCCAAGTCTGAGTGCTTTAAGTCACCGTCATTTCCGTTCCCTAGGTTACCACAGACAGTAGCGCTGCCAAACTATGCCACAAATGACAAAGGTGCCCTTTTCATCCTCCTCAAACAGAGCTCTCCTCACCATTGTACTGGCTCTTGTCACCATTGTACTGGCCCTTGTCACCACTGTCAATGGCCTCTTGGGTCTGTGGTGCTTTTGTTTAGAATTCCCTTAAGGCTCCTAAGCCAGCCTCAAGAGTGCATGGTTGTATTAGCTCCCTGAAGCTGTTGCAGTGTCCTCAGTGTGATTGTAGTGTCAAAAACAGGCAAGCTTCACGATGGAGGTCCAGGTGTTGCTAGGAAAGGTGCTATCTGGCCAACAGTTCCCTGCTGAAGGCCTCCCATCCTTCAGGAAGGACCTGTCAGGCAGCCACTCCTGACTGTCGGAACCATTCACAGAAAGTGTTTGAAGGGACTCTTACGACAAGGCTGTCTTATAATTATGTGTAGTAAACCCCAATGAACAAAGGCCACACACTTTTCTTACTGACATGAGTCCTTTAGTATCTGAGCCTGCTGTGGGATAACAACTGAGAAGTTCCCAGAGCCTTTCTGTTCAGCAGAAAGCTCTCTTCAAGCATGTTAGAGATCCCAGCAAAGGAGTCACATGTACACGAGGGAGGTGTTTGCCCTGACACTCCAGCAGCTGCAGGTAACCAGCACAACCGTGATCAAGACATATTCCAGTCGTGACTGCTATAGACAGCATGTCCTATGGCCTTGGGAAGCAGCTCTCAGGCTTTGCTAAACTGTATATGACCTGCAGCTGTCACATGCAAGGCATAGGGGGCGCACTTCCCCTGGTGGACCAGAAGTCTTGTGATTGGTGCATATCTCAGTCCTTCGTTCCACAATTGATGCCAACACCTACTTCCTCCTTTCTGGCATGCAAGGAAGCTGCTCTCACCTTTCCAGTGAGCTACATGCATGGCACTGCTATGCTGCTCGCTAGTGTTCTAACATTAGACCCATTGACAACTTCTCTGAACTGTTGTTCCTCACTCTAGAAAAGATGAGCTGGTCCATGAAGAAGATGGGACAGAAATGCCAGTAGAGTGGTCACAGTGGTAAAAGCCATAGCTTCATTTGTGGTGACCTTCAAATAGGAACAACATAGATCGTTCCATTTCTTTGTACACTAGCTAAGAGGGAACTGCATTTTTGCAAACATGAGTTCCAATATAAGTGTATGACATAATGGGGTTTATGTGCTTTGTCCTCATCTGCTCCTGATGTCTCACGTCTGACTCTCCTCCGCTCTGGAATATATTGCTTTTCCTTGTCACCTTCATCATCCTTCCATGTCAGCATTTTCCAAACCAAGCTTCAAATCCCCGTCTTAACAATCCGTAAGCAATTAGAGCTATGCTTTACATGCGAGCAGTTGCTGGTTCTGTGCAAACGATATAGCACTGTCTCTTCTAAAACTAGATGTCACCTTGCCTTATATATTATATTCAATTATATTCCACTTAAAAATAGGTAACCTAAGATTCTTTCTTCCTTTTTCCTTCTTTTGCCCAAGATAAGTTCACTGCACCTTGCGGGTTCCAAATTTAAACCTGACACCTAGATAGAAAACTGACAAACAGGAAGTGAGTAAAGGGAGAGGCTCTTCCTATCACGTTTGAGACCATCAAAGCGGACTCTTTTCATAAAATTGGGTTTTGATAGAGGTAAGAAAGGGCGGAACAAACACAATGTCAATCACATTTATCTTGTGATCAAGTCATAATGGAATTTACCAGGTCAGTACAGTCTCCTCTAGGTCCTGCTTTACAATTTGATCTGGGTAGAATCTCTGAGATTTGGTTTACGTCATTTTCGTCTTGTATTTTTTGCCTGCAGACTTAGAAAGCCAACAATAATTAACAATGACGAAGCACGGTATCTTCCTGTAAGACCTTCTCCCTAGGCTTCAGTGAAGAGTGATGGCATTCTCCTGTGTTCTTCATCCTTTGATGCAGGAGTCCAGTGAGTGTACTCGGGCACAGAGGAGTTGTTTGTCTGTTGACAGGCATGGCCTTGCAGTAAACCCCAAGGCACAGATGCTTCCAGCCCATAAGCAAGAGTGAGACCCGGAAATAGCCAGAGCCCTAGGTGTGAAGTCCAGACTGTTCCGTTGGTAACACGGAGGCCATCTCTGCATCTCCTTCTTAATTAATATTCCTTCTTGTTATAAAAATAATTCTTATGCTTGTGTGAAACTCATACTGTAGAGGAGTCCTCCTGCCTCACTCCCTCTAGCTCTAACTCCTTCCCACACAAAGTGACCCACTCCATTAGCTACCGGGGAGGCAGGGCCCTTCTGTTTTCCTATATTGCTCAATTAAGTACATATGCATCAGGCAACAGATTGTCTGTACCAATGAAGTTATACTTTGCACATTGTTCTAGAAAACACTCACATCATATTCTGATATGGTTATCTCATTTGTCACTCATCTGTGTCTTTAAACAATTGAAAGTAAAACACTTAGGATTCATTCTTTACCTTTCACAAATAATAGAAAGTAAAACGTTACACATGGTGTCGAAGACCCCTTTGGACCTGCTTGGAATTTCACTCCTCATCCTCAAAAATCTCTTGGGGCCGTGCCTGGGCAGTGAGATAGCCCAGTGTGTTGTGGTATGTGGGCAGTGAGATAGCCCAGTGTGCAGCGGCACTTGCCTGGAAGCATGATGGTCTGAGTTTGACTCCATGTGGTGTAAAGTGAGAACCAATTACCACGACCTGTCTCTGACCTCAGCAAGCATCATGGTAGCGTAAATGTGAGCCGGCATACACATGTGTATACACAATCAATCAATAAATCAATACATGTTAAAAAGTTAAGGAGTCTTTGGGTCACCATTGTTAACTACTTTGTAAATAAATATACTAATTCCTTATATTTCTTTGTCGATATGTACAAAATCATAGCAAGTCATTGTATTGTTTTGCATAATTACTTTAAACCGGATTTCACTGGATATAATATTCTACCATGTTTTTTTAACCCAGAAGTTCATTACACAGACCAGTATATTTAGTTAACATTTGCAAACTCATATCCATTCTTTAAGTAAAATTTTAGTACATCTTATTTAGTTTTCTCTTTATTAATAGTCACATTGTCTATTTTTCATAATTGTGAATAATGCTTGATACAAACCTTCGTGTAACATAGTTCTTTGTAATAATAATTTTATAAAATTTTAGTCATGCTAATATGTAAGTATGTGCCTACAAACATTTATGAACTAGTAAGCCAGGCTCTGTAATCACTTGTCTTAGTTAGGACTTTATTGCTGTGAACAGACACCATGACCAAGGCAACTCTTCTGAAAGAAAACATTTAATTGGGGCTGGCTTACAGTTTCAGGGGTTCAGTCCATTATCATAGTGGCAGGAAGCATGGCAGCATCCAGGCAGACATGATGCTGGAGAAGGGGCTGACAGCTTGATCTGAAGGCAACCAGAAAGAGACCCTTCTTCTGCAGGCAGCCAGGAAGAGACTATCATCTGCACTGGGCAGAGCCTGAGCATTAAGAGACCGCTAAGCCCACTTACACAGTGACTGACTTCCTTCAACAAGGCCACCTCCTAATAGTGCCATTCCCTATGGCCAAGCATTCAAACTCATGAATCTATGGGAGCCATTTCTATTCAAACCGCCACACCACTCTTAAAGTCAAAGGAAATGGACGGAACTTTGTCACGATACTTAACAAAGCAAAATTCTTTATCTTGCATAGCAACAATGTAAGTTAGTGAGAAGTAGAGTTTCTGAGCTGCAGATGAATATAATTTGGGTTGTTTGTTTTGTTTTTTGAGGCACAGTCTCTCAAGAGTCCTGGCTGGCCTCTGACTCAGACATCTGCTTGCCTCTGCCTGTCACCATGCCCAGACAGGATACATTTTTTTCTGGCCTATGTATACTTTTCTGTTTCAATAAATACCACTGAAAGTGATCTTCAGCGTGTACAGAGCTGAGCTGCCCTTGTTATATCACAGTTCATATGGTCTTTACTAAAACATTTTTTCAAGTGCCATATCTTTTATACACAGCATATATAGTTATGTAGACAAAACTTTTAGTGCATTGATAGAAGTACCCATGTAGTGCTATAAACTTCATAAAGTTTATATAGACAGGCAAGCAAAATGTAGTATTGATCTTTCTTTGCCACAAATGATGGAGGTGTGCAACATATGTAGACTTTATAATGCATGCCTCAAAGCAGGAATTGCTTCGGAGTGCTCGGTGTGTATCTTGCTTTGGGTTTCTATTGCTGCAATGAAAGACCATGAGCAAAAGTAATGTGGGAAGGAAAGGGTTTATTTCACTCACAGCTCCATATAGGAGAAGGATGTCAGGACACAAACTCAAGCAGGGCAGGAACCTGGAGGCAGGAGATGGTACAGAGGCCATGGAGGGGTGCTGCTTACTGACTTGCTCCCCATGGCTTTCTCAGCCTGCTTTCTTATAGGAATAGGATCACTTGACCAGGGCTGGCCCCACTCACAATGGGTAGGGCTCCTCCAGACGAATCGGCACTTTAGAAAATGCCTTGAAGTCTTGTCTTCAGCCAGATCCTCTCAACGTTTTCTCAATTAAGGCTTTGGTGACTTAAGTTAACATAAAAGCAGCCAACACAACAAGTAAGAGAAGGATTTACTTTCTGCTTTTGCTGACAGCTTTAGATCTGGGAGAAGGCAAGATTACATTGGGTCTTTATGAGCGCTGATAACACTTAAAGTGTGTCTCAATTTTATGGAAGATTAAAAATGGCCACAAATTGTTTAATGCCACTCCCACTGAATCTGAGCCAGCCCTGTGACTGCTTAGACATATAGACAGTGGAAGAAATGACATGTTAGCCTTATATCTAGCCTGTTAGAGGGCTGGCAGCTTTAACCTCGTTCTCTAGAAACACTTGAGTCTCCAAGTGGCAGCCTGCTCGTCTTGCTGGGAATGACAGAAAAGACACAGGAAGCACACTCCTCTGGCTGTCACAGCCAAGGCTCCAGGCATGTACAAAGTACATGTGTCTTGAGTATTCCAGATCAACTTTGAGGCTAAATGAATACCACCTAGCAACCCTGCTTGAAGCCTGACCCAGAAAATAGTGAAACGCACCAAACTTGTTTATGCTTTAAATCAGCAAATTCTGGGATAATTTCCCATGCAGTGACAGGTAATTGGAACAAAAACTAACATATGAAGATGGTTTAAAAAGAGAAAGAATTGCAGTTTTAGTATATGGATTCTCAAATTGAGAGCGTTATTATTCTGTGCAATATGAGCCCTTCAGTTACTTTACAGCACCCCGCCCTTTCACATGTACCTTTGCTGTATCAGCATACTATTTTCGGAGTGAAAAATAAATCCTCATGTAAATCATCCCAAAATAAACTGTGCTCGAGATAACTCAGCTGCTCTCTTTCCCTCCCTCCCAGCATCTCCACACAATACACTCAGTGTTGTAGGGAACAGAATGGGAAGATTACTGAAGGTTTCTCTCTACCAGCCTAGCTCCAGGTTTAGAGACTCTTTCTCAAAAAAATAAGATAGAGGATAATAGAGTCAAACACCAAGGTCTTCCTTTGTCAGGCATACAGGCACTCACACATGCACATACACACATTTCAGAGCTTGACATTTCACGATAATTATCTTGTTTTTGAACTGAAACAAGGAAAAGACATGACCAAGAAAATGAGACAAAGGAAGCAAGAAAGGAAATTCCTTTCTACCTTTCAATTTCGTGACCATAAACTTCCAGGGACTTTGTATGATATAGCAGTGATATTTTACAGACTATTAATATGCCTCTAAGTGCAGCATTAGCTTTCTCTCCCTGTGTCCTTCCCTCTCTCCCTTGCTTTCCTCCTTCCTTCTTTTCTGTCAGGACCTTTTAAAGATTTAACACTGGTTGCCTTGTGTTTTAAGAAAATATATTTTTACTTCATTGACACATGTTAACAATACATTTGTATGGAGTGTGACATTTCAATTCAGAAAGACCCTTGGAAATGATGGTGTGTCTACCACCTCCAACATTTATTACTTCTTTGTGTTGGATGTATTCAGAGTCCTCTCTATGAACATTTATGAACAGCTCAGCTAATGGGTATCCCACTGAGCTGAGCAGTTAGAAGTTGTTCCTCTCACCCAACTGCACCTTAACCAGCCTCCCTTCGTGACCGCCACCTCTTCTTGGGCTCTGGCACCAGTGTTCTACCCTCTAGTTCTAAGAGATAAGTTTTCTTAGCTTCCACTCACAAACGAGAATGTGTCGTATTTGCTTTATTGTCTAGCTCAACCCACTTGACACTAACGCTCCCCACTTCTGTTCATTTTCATCTGTAGGTTTAATCAGTTAAAATCATAACTATATGATTATTATTATCTAGTTAGTACTATATTAATTATATTTTATATTGATTATATTAATTTATTAATGATTATGTTAAAAATAAATTTTTTTGCTTTCTATTTCAATTTAGAGTTTCATTTTTACTTATTAGTTAAACAGCAGTTTGTGGAATTCTCACAGTTTTGCCATATGAGAAGCTAAGATGGTAACAGAGAGTAAAATAGCCTAGGGGCCACACCCTCATAGAAGTGATCGTCTGTCTGGTTACACAAATGTTAATCGAACAACCTAACAGACCTGCGAGTCGTGAGGGTAACCGAGGAGACGATGTGAAAATGAAGCAGGCATTTGCTGAATCTGTTGTCAAAGGCTAAGAGACATTTCCCTGATAAAGGGATATTTGAATCAAAATCTAAAGGATAAGGATTAGATTTTCATTGTTGCTATAATAAATTTCTATGAATTTGGTAACAAAAAAAAATGGACATGTACCCACTTCTGACTAATCTGGGACTCAGGTCTAAGATGAGTGAGGAGGGATGTGTTTGCTCTGGAGGCCCTAAAGGACATTGTCTTCTTGTTCTCCCAACTCCTTACAAATCACTGTCATTCCATGGCTCACTAACCTCGTCTAATGACAACGGCACTTTGTGTTCTGCTCCTGTGGTCATAACTCCGTCCCTCTCTCTGACCCTCTTGCCTCTCCCATATAAGAGCCCTGGTGATTACAGAGACCCACCTGCATAACTCAATAAAACCTCCCATCTTGGAGGTTTTTAAAATGACATTAAAAAGTTCTTTGTGAGGTAGGATGGTATACACCTTTAATAACAGCACTCGGGAGGCAGAAATTGGCATATTTCTGTGAATTTGTGGTCACTATGGTCTACAAGCAAGTGAATTATCCATCCAAGTCTACAGAATGAGACCCTAACTCCAAATATTTACAGGTTTTAGAGACTGAATGAGAATATCTTTGGAGACATTGTTTCAACCAAGAAGAAATGTCCTCTGCAAGAACTGAGATAAAGGATCTCTGCCTTGGAGGGGTAACCTCAGTAGGCTAGAGAGAAAGGCAATCCTGAGTCCTATAGAAAATAAAAACGCAGGCACTCCCTCTGAGTTACACTTGTCATTATTTTATGAACCTCTGGACAAATCTCTGCTTAGCAGAAAAAAGGCATAAAAAAATAAATAAAATAAAAAAGGCATAAAAAAAAATAAAAATGTAAGGTTGTGTCTAGCCCTGAAGTGCTGTGGTTTTCAAAATGTCCCAATTAAAAATATGTAGTTACTTAAATCCTACATGAGAGAAATAATTATCGTCATACCCACTACACTGAGTAGACACGAAGAATTAAAATCTGATTAAGGCAAAGCACACATAGCAGTGTCTGGTGCATATGAAGTACCTACATAAACATAGGTTGTTGCCTAACGCTGCAAACTGAAATCTTGTGGTGAGGAGGCATTACACTCGAGATGAGGGTTTTTAAATGAAGAATGAGCGAGGTGGAGTTGGATGGGGTATTGTGACAGACTGAAAAGAGAATGAAAAGCTAGGGAGGGCAGAGGGGGAAAGAAAGGCATCTGATGGTATCCAGTGCATCCCGTTCAAGTAGACAGGCAGGCTGAGTGCATATTAAGCCAATGAACCAGAATTCAGAAATCTCTGGGACTTCTGAGCCGTCTTAGGCTACCCTTGACAGAGCTGAGGAGTGTAGCTAGCAGGGACTCTGGACCCACAGTGTATTGTCAAAGGGCAGGGAACCACTTACCCAGGCTAAACACTCAGTGTTGTCACACTGATGTGACAAAGAGTGACATTCAAGCACAGACAAGATCAATATTCCAACGTGTTCAGGTCTGGTTGAAATTCGTTAAGGCATAGAGTCTTCTGTCTTCATTGAAGTTGAACTTTAATGGTAATTTTCCTCTGTGTCTTACAATAAGTGTAGTATACAAACTAGTAGGTTGCATTTAGTTCAAACTCCTTTGAAATTGCACTGCCTTGCCCTGGATTTCCTCGGAAAACACCGAGGTGACAAGGACTGCCCTGCACATAACTTGCTTGGGAGGTGATCTCAGGAAACCCCAGCACACTGAGTGGATGCAGAGAAATGATACAGAGAAGGAAGCACTGGAGAGAGAGACGCAGAGGATTCAGTTCAGTGTTAAGCATCCATGTGGTAGCTCACTGCTGCCTTTAACTCCAGTTCCAAAGAATCCATCATCCTCGTCTAGACTCCACTGGCTTCTGTGTGCACATAAACTCATGCACACATACACACACACACACACACACACACACACACACGCATGAGCGCACGCGTGCGCTCACACACACACACACACACATACACACATGGGTGGAGGGGGAGATTGAAATTTAAAAGATAAAAAAACATAATCTTTAAAAGATTGTGAAAAAATCTTTTCATAAAAGATAAAGAAATTGGGAAGGAAAAGCAGCCAGCACTGGATGAACAAGGCATACACGCTACTATGGAAACAGAGGCCCATTCAACAGACTAGCCCTGGGAAACAGCGGGATCTCTATAGAGTGCCAGCATTCTGCTATTCATATGTCTTTGGCTGAGGTATGCTTAGGGGGAAGGAGGCTAACATCTGTGACCCAAAGTTGCAGAAAGCCCTCGTACAGTGCCTAAAGTGGCAGTCATGTGTGGGTAGACAGCAGAGAAGCCCAGAGGCTTTGGGACTCTTTACACCTTACATTGTTCAACGTCCACTGTTTACAATGAAACACAGGGAATGGCTTCAAAGACATGGTTCACCGATGTCTCTTCCACAGCACTACAGGTTTCCTATGAACCGGTAATCTGTGCATCTGTTTAAAATTCTTTCCATTATGATACTATGCCTGGCTAATGTCTGACTTCCCTTTCTCTTCAGAGCAAAATTACTTCAATTGCTTTACCTAGGTTTCCTGATTGCCTATTTTCTCTTTATGGGGAGTTCACTGAAGATTTGGGGAGTGGGGTGGATCAGTGGTTAGAGAACTTGCCCAGCAACCGGTTTCTTAACTGTGGGATGTGACCCCATGTGGTATGTGAGGGGTCATAAAAATATCATTAACAGTAAAAAGGTTTCTGAATGTGTTCCCTGGTTAGATTTTACTGTTCATCTGACACAATTAAGAGTCACTTAGGAAGAAGGAATCTCAGCTGAAGAATTGTCGCAATCAGATTGGCCTGTGGCCACTGTATGTGTATGAGATTGTCTTAGCTGGTGATTGATGTATAGCCCAGTCCACTATAGGTGGCATCATCCCTAGGAAAGTGGTCCCAGGTCGTATAAGAGAGCTATCCAAGCATGCCAGTCAGTGAGCAAGTAAGCGATATTCCATAGTGATTTCTGATTCAAGTTCCTGGCTGAGGTTCTGCCTGACTTCTCTCAGTCGTGGACAACAAACTGGAAAGATAAGCTGAAATAAATCCTTTCCTCCTCTAAGTTGGTTCTGTCAGTATTTTGTCACATCAACAGAAAGCAAACTAGAAAGGCTGGGATGGGCCCAACCGTGTTGGTTTGTTAGAGGATTGTGGAATGTTAAACTCTGAGCTGGAAAAGCCAGTCAGTGATGACCCAGGGTTTATTGATCTATGGGAAGTTGGAAAATAAGAACGTTGAGAGAAAAGCAGACAATGGATGCCTGGCCCGTGACATTTCAAAGAGAAGCAAAACCTGTTTGGGTGATGTTTCAGATTAAGAATCTCTGTGTGGGGCTTAGGTGGAGCTGGAGAATCAGCTGTGAATAGTAGAACCAGCACCACCGAAGTGAAATTTTTTGTGTTTTACTGGGACACAGGATGCTGGTCAGCTGGCCCCAAAGAATCAGCTGGGATCGGTAAGAAACCATCATTGAAGTGAAATATTTTAGAATGTTCTCAGCCTTCCTAATGCTGTCACCCTTTAACACCGTGTCTCATATTGTGGTGACCCCCACAACCGTAAAATGATTTTAATTACTACTTCATAGCTGTAATTTTGCTACTGTTATGAATGGTAATGTAATGTTTTTGGAGATAGAATTCACCAAAGGGCTCACAGCCCACAGATTGAGAACTGCTGTCCTAGGAAGTGTTTTCTCAGGGTCAGCACAAAGAAACTGTAGTTCATAGAGAGGGGAGTAACATGTATCTCAAGCTGGGAGCCAAGACATGGTATAATACTTAAGGGCCTCCCACATGGTCCTGGTTCTGAAGGCATGAAAGATGCAAGATGGACGGAGTCATGGAGTGTGGCTGAGGTATGGCCACTGGTGTATGTGCAGCCTCGGTAGTGCCGGAGACTCCAAGATGTTGGAGATGCCAAGACCACAAGACATCTACCAAGAACCTCAACAGGTGTAGAATGGAGCTGGCCTGAGCCTACAAGATAAACCATGTGTGCTACTGAAAACGTAGAGTTGCCTCAGCCCTTTAGAGCCCTGAAGACCATGAATGAGTCTAAGATGCCAAGCACTGAGCTCTAAGATTAAAAAACAAACAAACAAACAAACAAACAAACAAAACCCTGCTGGACCTGCAGGTTTGCTTTAGCTTGATTGTTCCTCTGTTCTTCCCTTTTGAAATAATAATTTTTATTTATAGGATTTTTTAAGTGTGTATGTGTGTATGTCTGTGCACTGGGTGCATGCGTGATGCCCAGCGAGGTGGGAAGAGGGTGTTGGATTTTTTTGGCAATGGAGCTGCAGATGGTTTGTGTTGGGAGCCGACTTTTAACAGAAAGCGGCTAGAAAGCAGCTATCCATGCCTGTAAGGCACACGTGCTAGCCACACGTCCAAGGCTTACATCATATCCACACCCCTATAAGGGGCGTGGCAAAGTGTATAAATACCCCAGATTTCCCTTCAATAAAAGGGACTTGAAGAGACTAGATCAGAACCTCTGTCTTGTCTCCATTCCTAGCGTCTCTTCCCCTTATCCCCATTCTTTCCCTCTGGACCCTGACCAGAAGACCGGAGCAAGCCGCAACAGTTTTTGTTAAGTCTTTTGTCTCAAGCCAGGTAGAGCGGAGCCGGTTACAACAGGTTTGTTCTGGATGCCAGAGCTTGTTAGTATCTCTCACTGACGCATCCTTTGTATTGTATTTTATGCTGTTTTTTTTTCCCCAACCTTCTGTTGACTCACTGTTGAGATCTTGGTGTATAAAATTCACAGTTAATGTCATGTATTCCATGGCCATTTCTGTATATCTCACAGACAGGCTCGCAGTACACTAAATCCAGCTACTCCTTCAGGTTAGACCATTTAGCAACAAATAAATGCTTCGCAAAGGCTTATCGAATGAGTAGGTCAAATGAGCCAACCGTCTTCGTACTTCCATAAAGCAGTCACAGACGTACGCACTGTGCTTTTAAGAGTAAGTGTGCATTTGGTAGCACCACGTCAGGCACACTGCCTTGAACAGAGAGCACACTGTGCACAAGGGGATAGCTTTGACATGTGCAGACGGAGCAGAACCTAAGGGAAGCAGAACCTAAGGGAAGCAGGAGACCATGGCTAACACAGCCGTCTGCGATTCAGTGCAAAGAGAGCTGCTGCCAGATTTAACGTACGCATGGTAAACAGCTGAGCAAAGCTCAGAGGCTCATAAAGAACAAAGCAGAATTTATATTTAAAGCACATAAGAACACTGTACTTTACACTGAAGATATGTGTTGGGAGCCGACTTTTAGCAGAAAGCGGCTAGATCAACTTTGCAGCCATCTCAGCCATATACCCTGATAGAGACTTGGTTTTCAGCAACCTACAACAGCTGAGCACACTCTGACAAATATCTTGTTTATCCCACATAGCTTGTTTTGCTGTTTAGTGACCCCAGCTGCATGGTGCACGTGGCAAAATGTCTTCACCTGTGTTCTCCTGCGTGTGCTTATAAATACCCAGGATTTCCTTGTAATAGCGTCAATACAGGAATATGAGTCAAGAGTGAATATGAGTCAATAGGATGCAATAGGAGTCAACAGTTTGGCCCCCAAACGTGGGCAGCTCGGGACACAACATTTTGGCGCCAAGCGTGGGGCAGCTCAGTCCTCAACAGATATGTTCATCCCAGCTGAGACAGTCCATTGCAAGGTGCTCAGGAACGGTACCTGCCATCGTCAGGATTCAAACTGTATGGCATTAATTTCGTCCCTAGAAGAGAAATACATATCATTTTACATTTAGCTGTGTTCCTGTCTGATGTACTTACATCATATGCTAATGTCTCTCATAGGGAGTGGGACATGCCAACAGTAGACCTGGGCTGGAAAAGGTGGCTCAGTTGATAAGGGACTCACCATGAAGGCATGGGGTTCTGGGTTCAATCCTCAGAATGCCCATGCAAAAGGAAAGATATGAAAAAAAAAATCATGACTATAATCCAGTCCTGTAGTAGCAGAGCTAGGCAGATCTCTCGGGCTTGCTGGTCACTTTACCTACATTGGCAAGGTCTGGGTCAATGCAAGACTCTATCAAAACGACAAGGTAGACTGCTCCTGCAGAAGGCACCTGAGGTTGACCTGAGGCCTACACACACACATACTCAGATACACACATACATACACACACACAGATACACATACACAAACATGCACACAGATACACACACACACACATACACACACATACACACACAGATATACACACACAGATACACATATACACACATACACACACACACAGATACACACATGCACAAACACACAGATACACACATACACACATACACACACACACAGAGACATAGACATGCATGCATACATGCATGCACAGAGGTGTCCTTGCCTGGACCTTCTGTATGTAATTAAGTTTCCCTGGAATTATATTTTTGCAGTGGTGTCTCTAGATAGATGTCATCCTTTCTGTTCTGGTGGCAAATATCACTGTGTTTTTGTCCCTTCTGAAAAGGGACTTATTGATACAGATTTCCAGGTGGTTTTTCAGTTGATTTTATTTGACAACACCAGCTTGGGCCATTTACCTGGGGGGTGGGGGGGGGTGGGGAGGGGCAAGGGAAGATAACCTCTAAGCACTGGTGTACAGCTTATGTGATATATGTGATTTAAAAAGAAATGTCCTTTCTCTTTCACAGCTCCTTTGCAATGAGCAGGAGTGACAGTTGGGACCCTCCCAGGGACAGGGGTAAAATAGACTCTTTGAAATCCACAGTTCTCTGGGGAAGAAAATGGACGTTAGTAAACAAATCAGAAGGGATGGCTTTGGGGAAAAATGATGTCCTACTGGGTAAGAGATACGGAACCACGGAACCACGTGGAGTAGTTTACCTGGGAGAGGAAGTCAGGGAGTGCTGTGGCAACGTGCAAGTCGGAAGAGGTAAGCCGCTCACGAAGAGCACGCTACAAATCTGCTTGCTGAAGCTGGGATACACCTAGTAGGGTGCTTGCCCACCATGCCTCTTTGGGCGTGGTGGCACGTGCTTGTAAATCCCAGCACTCAGGAAGTGGAGGAAGGAGGCCCAAGGTCATTTTTGTCTACAGAGGGAGCTGGAATACCTGTGACCTTGTCTTAAAAATCAAGGAGTCAAATCAATTTGCAGACTGAGTGACTGAATCCTCATATAGCTGACGAATGTGAGTTCACTGGATACATGGCCCGGAGTTGAGGGTCAGTTAAAGACATTTTCTAACCCAGTTGTGAAGAAGTCACAGCGGCTACCTGCCAACTCTCATCAACCATTGGCTGAAGGCCGTTCCCACTGGCCTTCACCCCCACCACTTCCAGCCTTCCCGAAAGGCAGGCCTTCAGAAAGCCCTCCAGCAGAGTCGCAGGCCCAGGACACAGAGGGATAAATACAAGATGCAGAAGCTGACGGCATCTGCCACTGCCATCAGCATGCTTTGCCATATCCATAATCCCATCTTTAAAGTTTTAGAACATCACTGCTGGCCCCCAGACAAATCTAAAATGAATGTAGCCTTCAAACTACTCGTCTCATAAACACTAACAGTTGTCCCAACCCAGGAGCAGCGATCTGGGGAATGAAATCCTTGTTTGTGGCTGCCCTCGGGACAAACATGTCAAGTCTAGAAACAAGCAAAGGCAGAGTGTGGTCCTGCGGGCAAGGCCACATCACAGTCTTCTGCATTTTAATTCTTCTTCCAATGCTGTGTGCTGGTTTGGCTGCTTTACAATGCTAGATAGGGTTTTCTGTGGGGGCTGGAGGGTCGCTTTGTAGTCTTAGTTAGCCTGGAACTCACTGAGTAGACTAAGTGACCTCAGACTCATAAAGGACCTCCTTCCTCTGCCTCCCGAGTGTAGGAATTAAAGGTGTGCACCAACACCCAGAAAGTTAGCTATTTTAAGTGAAAGCAAGGCTTAAAATAGGAATGTCAACCAGGAGGAACTTTTTCAAAGTTCTTATTTTTTTCTTCTTTAACTAGAAAGATTGAAAGTGCATCAAATGGGGTGAGGTGTACCCGACACAAAATGAAGACCTCTCGTGTCAGTTGTGTGAGAACTGAGTCTCGGTCCCCCCAGACTCACATTTAAAAGGAACCTCATTTGGAAATAGGGTCATTGTGAAATAATTTGTAACATGGTCAGGGTTAGAAAGATGAAATCTTGTGGAGTAGAGTGGGCTTGTCACCCAATATGTTTGGTGTCTTCTTATGGAAAAGGTGGAAAGAAATCCCCGCACACAGAACATGCAAACACAGAGGCAAAGACTAGCAGGTTGGGTCACATAACCCATAAAGCACCCAAGACTTTCTGAGCATCCAGGAGCTGGGAGAGGCACAGCGCACAGAGTGAGCTCATACAATGACTGCTTAAGTGCTGAGACCATTTAGACATTGATAACTGTTCGTGGTCCCGGTCCCACATCCCTCATGGACCACAGAGATTTAGGTCACTTACTGGAGTGGAGTCACTGGAGTGAATGACTTATGGGAATGTCTGTCTCAGGAACGGTTAGGCCTGGCCGGGTTTAACAGGACAGAAAATTAGTTGAACTGAAAAAAAAAACAAAAAACAAAAAAACAACATAGCCGCTACAGTGAAGGCTGGAAATGGTTGGTTACTCTGTTTATTCCTTATGAAGTTACAAGACAGATTTTGTTGTTGTTTTGTTTGTTTATTTGTTTGTTGCCTATTAGTCACTTATAACTTCCTGTTTGCTGATGAGACTGGAGACCAGCAGGTGTAAGCAGCAGAGGGAGAAAGCTGTTGAGGGTGCAGCTCAGATGGGATTTCCATTCCAACTCCAGCTCCCCGGCTTCATTTTAAAAGGAGCCTTTCAACCATTTTGCAAGAATCCCCTTCTGATGGATGTTTGAAAACTCCAGTGCGTGTCAGTATGGGCTTCATTCTTTTTTTTTTTTTTTAAACAGTTTCAAGGTGAACTACAGAGCATCAGAGTGATTTTGTAATTACTTGCCAGGTAGGACCTCATTTCCAGGTAGCATCATTGAAGACTTGATTTAAAACTTGATGTGGGGCTGAGGATACGGCAGCTGGCAGAGTTTTGCCTAGCATGTGTGAAGCTCTGGGTTTATCCCCCAGCACCCCTTAAACCGGGCGTGGTGACATGCCTGTAGTTCCAGTACTCTCATCCCTTGGGAGGCAGAAGCAGCAGAATCAGAAGTCCAAAGCCATCTTCAAGTAACTGCATGGCAAGTTTAAGGTCAGCATGGGCTACTTGGATTTTGATGTCTGAGAAAGCTGATTGTGGGCATCAAATATCATGGGGACATGATGGGAGGAGGCTGGACAGGGAAACTCTTGTTGGTTCCAAGATAAGGCAATGCAGAGAAAAGGGCAAGACCTTTGGAGCCAGGGCCTTACACAGCTGCAGCAGGCCTGAGGCAGCTGCAGAGCCAGGGCCTTAAACAATTATGGCAGGCCCTACTGCCCCAACTTTACAAAGCATCTTCAGATTGTAGCTGAAGTGTCTTAAAACTTGAGCAAGAATCTAAAATGGTCATTATTAATAACAAAACTGGAATCATCTTGGACCAGGCTAGGCATTTGGTCAGTCTTCCTTTAAGGTCCAGCTTGTCCCCTCTGAGGTCACCTCCCTCACACTCCCTCTGGTCACTTCCTTTGACCGCCAACCTGGCGACCTTGCTAGTCCTTCTGCTCAGTCTTCTAGCCTCTCTTTCTTTCTCATTTTTCAGATTTTTTTAGTTCAAACTTTTCTTCTGTAAGGAGGTAATTATTTTTTCCTTCTCCTCCTCCTCTTTCTTTGTATCTTCTTTTTTGAGACAAAAGTTTATGTAGCTCAGGCTGGCCTCAAACTTGCTATGAAGATGACCTCATAGTCCCAGCTCCTCCTGTCTCCTGCTGTCCTGTCGCTGGGATTACAGGTGTGAGGCACCATGCCTACCTGGTCACTTCTGTGTCCACGGTAGTATGAGTGACATGCCGTGATCATTTTCTGCTTGATGTGTTGTATTTTGTTGTTTTATTTTGTTCTGATAAACTGCCAGATTCTTTGGGAGCTGGGAAGATGTTCAGTGGGTAAAGGACTTTCTACACCATCTTGAGGACTTGAGTTCAAATCTCTAGCACCCATATGAAATCCAGGCATGGTGACATGTGTCTAGGATCTCAGCACTGGGGAGGCAGAGACAGAAGGACCTCCAGGGTTTGCTGACCAGCAGGCCTAGTTAAATCAGTGATCTCCAGGTTCACTGAGAGACCCTGTCTAAAAACTATGGGAAAGAAAGAGAGAGGCAAAGAAGCTGATATTGACTCTAGCCTACATACGTTCCTGTACAGGCTTTTTCTCACACATGCACACACACACACAAGCACGCATGCACACTCACATGAAAATAAAAAAATGAGACTACATGCCAGCTCCCTCAGAAAGGGGCCATGTCTTTTGAGTAAAGCGCTCTGTATCCTGACACCTGGGATGCTGTCCACTGCATAGGGCTGACTTTGAGAGTGGGAAAGAACACAATGTCCAGTCTTCTCCTTGCTTCTGGTCCATTCTGGCACTCTCTTGGGTTTTTTGCATCTTTGCCTTTATCCTAAAAATATAACAGTTCCACACACCAGGCATCAGCACAGGATTTATTACTACCCCTGATTCATTCTCGATGTCTGGATGTCAGGATAGCCTTCCGTGCACATAGCAGTACCAAGACAAAAGCCTTCAGCATCTCACTGGCTCTCGACATCTAACGAGTCACCACATGGGGCACTTGTTTTAAAGGGTCTTCAATTTTTTTCTCCTGTGCTCAGTGCCAGATATCTGCTCTCTTGTCCCCATAACAGAAAGTCTCCTTATTGCTGTCATTACGGTCAAAATTGGTGAATGCACCTGCTGTCAGATTTTAGTGGATCTCATGGTGTGCGGTCAGCTGTTGCTTGGATTCACTGATGTCAGCATTAGAAGACTGGGAAACTCTCCTTGGCAAACAGTTTCTTAGGGCACACAGAGGCTGGTACGTGGTTCTAGAAACAACCTAGGTATGAACTGAAATTACGCTGCTGTGCGAAAGCAGATACTTAAGCCAAAATTGGGACCGTTACATGTGTGGTAACCTCAAAGACTAATGAGAAATGATTATAAACCTGTCATTGAACTGGACCAATAACTGTGTTCCTAATTCAGGGGTGGGGGTGGGGGATACACATGATCCAGGATGGCCTCAGACTCACTACATCGTACATAGTTAAGGTTGATGTTAAACTCCTAAGTGCTAAAGTTTCAGGTGTGTACCACCATGCCTAACAAGTTTCTAATCCCCATCCTCCTCTCTTGTTTGGTTTGGTTGTTCGGTTTTTGAGACTGGCTCTCATATACACTAGGCTGGCCTCAAGCTTTATATATCAAGGAGCATGACCTTAAAGTATTGCCTCCCTCTCTTGGAGCTGGCATTATAGGTATGTGACACCTTTTAGTCAGTGCAGTGCTGGAGACTGACCTAGGGCCTCATGAATGCTAAAACAAGCACTCTATCATGCTAGCTATAACCCTGCCTCCGTAATTCTTTTTTTAGGATATGGTCATACACACACAGCAACTATCCCTCACCAGTCAGTAAGCGCCCTGTAGCAGAATTCCTAGAGGTCAAACTTCAGCTTCAACATTAGAGGTTTGTGGAGACTGGAGGAAGCCCTGAGTGGGTGAAATTCTGAGAGAATGAGTGTTGTTGACATGGGCAAAGCCACGTTCACGACCCTAGCCTCAGATCCATGGGAAAATGACAAACACCCTGAAGATTGCTCCCGTATAGACTTTAGCTAAGCACGCCTCCTCAGTCCACTGTATACTATAAAACCTGCCTGCTTGTCTTTCTGCGTGTAATAACCCCATCTCCTTGTTTAGCTCTAACACAAGAACAGAGTTGACCTCTCTTCAGCTGTGTCCAGTCAACATGCTGACCTCCTGAGCTGCTGCAGCTTCTTCAACAGAGAGCCCTGACCACCCGGTCCACTTTCTGTCCGTGTGCCTGTGTGCTTGTCTTCTCTACATTCTCCCAGTGGTGCCAGACAGGCAGCATTACATAATGCAGGTTGCACAGTTTCCTTGACAGCAAGATGAAGACAACAGGGCCGTTGTGTAGGAGACATGCCTAGCCCAGGGCTTAGCACGTACAAGTGTTCTTTCGTGACATGTCTAGCCCCGGCTTAGCGTGTACAAGCATGCTTTCTCTCATCATCGTCACCACTGAACCCTGAAGAGGAGACTTAGTATCCAGGGTAGTGGACAACACAAGAGGAGAAACGCCCTCCTGGAAGATAGTTTTACACATGTAACAAGACAATCAAGCTTTTGTTATAGCCAAATGACAGTTGGACCAGGGCCAGTCCGCCTCGGAAAAGGAAGAAATTATGAAAAAAATCAATCTTCAGGCTTTAAAACTGTCCAAAAGATCACTGCAGTAGGTCATCCTTCCGCAAGTCATGTCGTCGTCGTCATGCCGTTGTAACGTCGTGCTGTGTTACCCTTCCTCACTGTGCTGTTCTGACATGGTGCGTTGTCATACACAGTCCCTTTCCTGTAAGAGTCAAAGGAGATATATTTCTTAAATGTTGTATTACATTTTTATTTATTTATTTTGCACGTGGGTAAGGGGATTGTATGGGGAGGGGGTGCAGGTATATGCCATGTAGAAGTCAGAGGACAACTTGTCAGAATCTGTTCTCTCCTACCACGTGGCTCCAGTCATTGAACTCAGGCTATAAAACTTGGAGGCAAGCACCTTCACCAACTAAGCCACCTTGCTGACCAGAGGAGAATTTGTTTATTTTGTTTTCTTGTTAAAACACCACGGGAAAAACAAACACTAATCACAAGTATAATCCAAGTCAAGCAAACGGTTAGAGCTCAGGAAGGAACGACCGTGTCCTTTGCTGTCCTGACCTGCAGAGGTCACCCCCGACAGTGGTAGTTGAGTGTAAGCCATTGAGAGTGTACCCTCCCTCTCAGAGCATCTCATACTTTAGCTGTATCTTGCTCTGTACACACAGGCAGGCACACGCACAACTATATTTTATGAATCATATACAGGATTTGTTTCTTTTTTTAAAAAATCAAATGTGATCTGTTATCTTTTAAGAATAGCACAGGTGGTCTCTATGTGTCAAGAAATATTTACACAGTTCTTACTTTAAATGGTGCCATGCCATTTTCTTTTGGACTTTTAGGTAACTGTTATTCTACAGGTCTCTGAAGAACCAAGCTTCCTGGCATCCATGCCTTTCTGTGTTTCCCCTGTTACCCTGGCACTCACCTTGTAGGTGTTTGAAAACCTGGTCCCCAGCTAGGAAGTTCCGGAAACTCCAGACTGGCAGAGGTAGGCGACTGAGGTAGAATTGAGAGTGTTAAGGTGAGCTCTCTGCCTCATACCCACTACAGTCATGTGATCAGCCACTCTGGCCACCATGCCTCCCCTTTTCTGCCACGATGGATGGCATCTCCTGACAGAATTTACCTGCCTTAGATTGCCACTGTCAGATACCATGTAACTTGATCTGATCAATGGGTTGTCTGAGGCTTGGTAGGAGCTTGCAGGGACCTGGGTGTCTTTCCCCCCAGTCCCAATGCTGGGCTTGCAGCTTCACACCACTGCATCTGGCTTCCACTTGGGATGGGATTAGATGTCTTGAAATTCTTTCTTGGAAGCTGTCTGCAGTGTAAGAATTCTGACTGCTGGGGCTGGAGAGCTGGTTCAGCTTTGAATTCCTCTTGCAGATAGATCCTCTGCTACGTTTTGCCTTGGCAAAATGAAACTCTAACTGAAAAACCAACCCTACCCTCACCCCTCAAAAGAAAAATCAAGAAAGTTACGCTATTAATTTTATTTCTTCTTCCTGCATTTTACGTCACCTCCTGATCAAACCACACGCTGCTGTCTACGGTGTCTGTCAGTGTACAAAGGCAACACGGTCACACAACTTACATATTTGCCTTCCTTGTCAGTTTTTGGCAAACTTTGTAGTGATTTTCTCTGAAATAAGAGTATAAAACTATTTTCTACCATATTGTCTTTTAGATCACTTACCAAAAAAAAAAAAAAAGATTTGTATATAAATTTATCTTCAACTGGATTTGTAAACAGTGAAAAGTAACTATAGTATTATTTCTTCAAATCAGATAAACAGTTTTCCCCCAAAGTATTGAATAACTTGTTCTTACTTTCTTTACTCAAAAGGCTGCAAGTCCCAAGTATAACATAGGCTTGTTCTGGATGCTAACCTTCCATTGATTTTGTTTTCTCCCCACTCTATCCATCATAGAATAGTATACTATAGTATATATACTATATATAGTATATATACTATATATACTATATTATACTATATATGTATACTATATATACTATATATACTATGTATACTATGTATACTATATATACTATGTA
>JANHMN010000020.1:42916619-42947218 GCA_030674055.1 Rhabdomys pumilio | reverse complement strand
ACACCTGCTCATGACCACACACCTGCTCAGGCCCACACACCTGCTCAGGCCCACACACCTGCTCAGGCCCACATGCCTGCTCATACCCACACACCTGCTCATACCCACACACCTGCTCATGACCACACACCTGCTCAGGACCACACACCTTTTCATGACCACACACCTGCTCAGGCTCATACACCTGCTCATGCCCACACACGCCCATCACCATGTCTAGACTTCCCACTGTTCTCTTCAACTGGCTTTCTGTTTGGTTGCCTACTATTTAATAAAGCATTTCTTGCTCAGGTCAGTAGAGGAATTTTCTTGACCCTTCTTCCTTTACCCTAGATCTTACTTACTGTTGGACTAGCACTGAGACTGGATTTGCCTTCTCTTCTCTTTCTCTAGACTGTCTCAGTAAGGCTTGACACTGCCTCTTCATCCTGAATGTGCACTCTGTGTGTGAAACCTGAATCCCAAGAGGCTGGTAACAGATTTCCAACAGAACATGCCTGGAGTTAAGTGCACAAATATGGCTGCCCCATAACTGTGATACAGTCTTATCTTCTCCAAGTTTTCCCATGCTAAAAGGTAACAAAATTTAATAATAAATAACATTCAATAATGCTCCAATGCTGAGAAACCCCCCTGAGTAGTCCTTCATCCTTTGTATCTAGTCAATAGGCAGTTTATACAAAAGATACATCAAGTCCTTCCTCCACCCCACCCCCACTGCCTCCTCATCCTCCTTACCCCAGGCACTGGCCATGGCAGCGCTTCTCCCAGCTGCCTTGATGATTGCCTTTTGTTGGGAGCCGACTTTAAGCAAAAAGCGGCTAGAAAGCAGCTATCAGCTTTGCAGCCATCTTGAGCCATATACCCTGACATGAGACTTGGTTTTCAACAGCCTACAACAGCTGAAGCACACTCTGATATCCCATATAGCTTGTTTTGCTGTTTAGTGCCCCCAGCTGCAAGGAGCACGTGGTATCCACGCCTACAAGGCATGCGGTGCACGTGTTGTCCACGTGCTATCTACGCCATACATGCCTGTAAGGCGCACGTGCTGTCCACGCCTGTAAGGCTTACGTCATATCCACACCTGCAAGGCACGTGGCAAAAGCCTATAAATACCCAGGATTTCCTTGTTGTAGTGTATATGTATGTGTGTGTGAGTGTGTGGTGTAGTAGTAGTAGGTGTAGTGGTGTGTGTATGGTGGAGACAGTAAAGAAGACTTTACTACAGATCCTCTGGCTTGTCTCTATTCTTCGCAGCTCTTCCCCTTCTTCCCCCCACTCTCTCTCTTGCTAAACCCGGACCTGCGGAACAGAGCGGGCCGCTATAGTTTGGCCCCCAAATGTGAGCAAGAGTGGTCCTTTACAGTTTACAGCTCGAGTCCTTTACAGTTTGGCACCTGAACAGGGGCTCCAGTAAGCGGGGCTTTTTACAGTTTACAGCTCAGGGCAGTTACAGCCTTTCTGTGTGCTGTCTCCTCAGTGGCCAGAATCATCTTTTAGATATGGACAGCCAACCCGCATCACTGCCCAGCTCCTAACTCTTGAAGTAGAGGTGGGTCTAGGGTGATGGCTCAGTGAGTAAGAACAGCTGACCTGCAGGCATGAGGACCTGAGTTAAGATCCTTGAATGTTCCTAAAAAGTCACATATAGCCGTGTGAGCCTGTAATCCCAGCACTGTGGGGGATGGAGACAGAACTGCTGGGACTCACTGGCCAGCTAACCTAGTTGAAAATTGCCAATTCCAGGTTCAGGGAGAGACCCTCTTTCAAGAGAATACTGTGGGGAATGGTAGAGAGAGGGCAACTGTCATTCTCCAGCAGACCTACATAGGCATGAGCATGTGCACCCAATGCCTCCTCTCCCTCCTCTCTCTGTCTCTCTGTCTCTGTCTCTGTCTCTGTCTCTGTCTCTGTCTCTGTCTCTGTCTCTCTCTCTCTCTCTCTCTCTCTCTCTCTCTGAGGTCCTACTGTATGCTGGATAAAATCCAGAACTACCACTGTGGTCTTCAGAGCAATGTTAGCCATCACATCCACTGCCACAGGAACACCCCTGTGGGAGTAAGGCAGGCCTAGAGCTCCATCCATTTTCCCTCTGACTACTCCTTGCCCTGCCCCAGTGATCCCTAGACCTAGAGAGAGAGAAACCACAGATCTAAATGCAAAAGTATGATACCCCTCAAATAGAATTTTCTCCTCTTATTTAGATGGACAGTTTTTTTCAGTTCTTCCTGCTGTTTCTTGAAGCCAGTCTTATATCAACGTGATTATGTCTTCAACATAGAGAATGGATATTTGTATTAACATTTTTTCAAATCTCTCCCCCCCCCCCCCCGCCGTACTTGTGCATGTGTGTGAGTGTGTGTATACACACAGTTATATAGATCTTTGGATAAACCAGGTTAAAATATTCAGAAAAGTTACAAAGATGTTAAGAACGGTGCTAACCCAGAACTGGCACTTTTAAACTCAACTCTTAATTGTCAACATCAACTAAAAAAATTGTTTAAAATGAGATCTAGACAAAGCCATACCAACCTGTGGGGTTTTTTTTAAATAAGGAGAATCATAAATGAGATGGTCAGAGAGCTCTATTAAATCAAAACACACACACACACACACACACACACACACACACACATACTACGCGCAGAGAGTCAACACTGAATGTGCAGAAGTCAATGCTGGGGAAACAGAATTACTTGTTTTTGAGGTTTCCAAAACCTCAAAAACTTCACTCTAATTATATCTAAAGTAGGACAAAAGTCTAGACTTTTCTGTTCCGACATGCTTGCTACTTTCTTATGAACCCTCATAGCATGAGAGTTTTTTTAATTAACCGTAATCTGGGGCTAGGAAAGTCGATCAGTGGGAAAAAGCGCCCATCACGCATGTGTGAGGACCTGAGCTTAGATCCTCACTACACACCCACAGAAGAAGCTGGGTTTGGTGGCACATGCCTGTAACACTGTTGGGCACTGAAGGGTTCGGAAGCTTGCCAGACAACCAGCCCAGCCAGGCAGCAAGCTTTAGCTTCAGTAAAAGACCCTGACTCAGAAAAACAAGCAGATAAAAACACATAACATTAACCTCTGGCCTGTATAAACGCATGCACATGCACATGCACACGCACACGCACACGCACATGTACATGCACATGCACACGCACACACACAAAAGTCTAAAACAAACACATATATATGCTACATTCAGTCCATGTACACATATACTTACACAGTCCTTTTTATTTTTTATTTTTTAATTTTAATTTTTATTTTTTTATTTTATTTGTTTTTTTGAGACAGGGTTTCTCTGTGTAGCCCTGGCTGTCCTGGAACTCACTCTGTAGACCAGGCTGGTCTAGAACTCAGAAATCTGCCTGCCTCTACCTCCCAAGTGCTGGGACTAAAGGCGTGCACCACCACTGCCCGGCCTACACAGTCCTTTTAAAAAAAAAAAAAATTACTCCAGGGTGGAAAGATGGCTCAGCAGTCAAGAACACTGGCAGCTCTTCTACAGGACCAGTCTGGATTCCTGGCACCCACATGGCAGCTCACAACCATCTGTAACTCCAGTTCCACGGGATGTTACACCTTCTGGCCTCAAAAAGCAGCAGGCACACACAGGTGGTGGTGCATAGACTTCATATGAACAAAACACCCATATACAAAAGTATATAAAATTTAAATTTAAAAAATTCCATAAGCCACATTTGGTGGATCTGATTCAAGGTTAGACATAAACCAGGAGTCTGGGGCAGGAGGATCACCATATTTTTGAGGTCAGCCTTACATACAGAGTGATATTCTGACAGAAAAAAAATTTATAGAGAATCTTTTTCTGATGCTGGTACACTAGCCTAGAACACCGAGGGTGGCCTTGAACTTGTGATTTTCCTGGTGCTGTCTCCCAAGAGCTGAAACTACAGGCAAACACCACCATTCCAGTGTGTGTGATGCTGGGCATGGAAACCAGCGCTAATGTACACACCCCATCAAGTTCTTGCTTTGAACATCCACCACACACATCTTCCATATAAAGGGAGTTGACAGCTACAGGGAGAGAACATGAGGCTGATGAATCGAAGGGAAGGAAAACACACAAATGTTACCCACTTAATAAACTTCAAATACATAATGCAAGTTTTGGTGTTTTGAACTCCCCGTCCTTATTAATAAGGCACCAGGAACGGATGTGTAGAAATGTTATTTACACATTTATGGACACACCTCAGAGAGCCCAAGCATTCTTTTAACTTGTTCTATACAATAGATCGCAGAGCTAACTTTTGTTTACTTTATTAGGCAGAAACCCCCCCCCAACACACAACGCAAATGGGCTTTGAAATCATCTATTAATATTTCCTCTCTCCTATCCTTGCCTTCTGCCCACCATTTAATTGTCTGTGCTAACCTCTGTTGAACTCTTGACCTGGAGTGGATATGCCCCTCAGCACGACTGTTTGAGGGACTTCGGGTGGTTCAGCCCCTGATGTATAATGATAGCAAACTGTTTTAGCTTGAGGATGTGGGGAGGGCTAACTGAGCATGCCAGAAAGCGGCACCGGCTGGGCTGGGAGACTCTGGCAGTGTCTCCCAGCTGTGCCGGAAAGTGTGAACAGCTGTCAGAGGCTGCCTCCTTGCCTTCCTTCCCAGACAGTGCCCCCTACCCTAAGCCATCACTTTACATTTGCCCTTTGGACAGCACTGATGGAACGGAGGCTTTATTGCCTGCAGGAAAGTACAATAAACGGTCTGGACTTGGCCTTGCTGTTGCCCCAGACAAAAGAGCTCTGAGACTCAGGCCAGGTCAGGAGGAACTCGAGGAGAAGGCTGACAGAACGCATACGTTCACAGCTCTGGCCTGAAGGGTGTGGAATGACCAGTATGTAACCCAGGGTGCGATGCCATTTCTGAAGTCATTTGTAGCTCTTTCCAGGTGAACAAACTAAATGCCATCACTTAGTCCTGGAAACAATCCAGCATTTCTTGGTAAATTCCCAAAGCATTGTTTGTTTGTTTGTTTGTTTGTTTTTTAGAATGTTAGAGCTGTTATATCCCATGATTGGGGCTATTGCGGGGGGGGGGGGGGGGGGGGGGGGGAGAGAAGACAGAAATAAACAAAATTAAGATGCCCAGGGAGTCGGGGCATGGCTCAACTGTAAAGTGCTTGCCAGGCAAGTGTGAGGACCCAGATTCAATCCCCAGCACCCACATGGAAAGAAAAGCCATGTATGGTGGCACATGTTTCTAGTAGTGGTGCTGGGAAGGCAGACACAGGCAGATCCTAGGGCTTACTAGACAGCCAGTTCAGCTGACTTGGTGAGTTCCTGGCCAGTGAAAGAATGTTTCAGAAAACCAACATGGACAACATTTGAGGATAACCCAAGGTTAACCTCTGACCTCCACACAATTACCCGGGTCTGTGTACCCGCATGCAAAATAACTTTTAAGATGCTTGTAAATAAATACTAAACTCTGACTTAGGACAATGATTGTCAACTTTAATGCTCCATCTCAAACTATTGAATGACTTAATGTCCGCATGGCACTGTGTCAAACACTGCAGCAGACATGCCCTGCATCCTCTCTCCTATGGCAAACTCCACTGGCCATGATGGAAGCAGAAATCTTTGGAGACTTGCTCTCCCAGATTCCCTTGTAGATAAGATTGTTATCATATGATGTAATTAGGACCCAAATTTGATAGGCACTTCCAAGACCAGTTTTTCTGAATGATTAAAAATAATATGGTAGGGGAATGATATGGTCCTTGATGTGTGGTCATGAGAACTGAATGTCAGATCCCCGCTCCCACATAACAAGCTGTGCATCTGGCACATGCCTGTGACCCCAGCTCTTAGGGGTTGTAGGGACAGGACCTCTAGGGCCCGCTGGCAGTTAGCCTAACAGAGAGAGCGAGAGGCCCAGGTTCAGGGAGAGTCTGCTTCTGCTTCTGCTTCAAAGGAGTAGGCACCGTGTGCTAGAGGAGGACACCTGGCATCCTTTTCTAGCCTTTGGACAGACACACAACCACAGGTACCTACAGACAGACAGACAGACAGACAGACAGACACACACACACACACACACACACACACACACACACACACGCCTTTTTAAAGTGATAGGTGTAAAAACAGCTAGTTTCTTTCCTTTTCATTTTTCTATGTTAGAATGAAGCTTCATACAAGTACTAGACTACAGCTGCTCGGTCCGTTCCCTGCTTACTATACTAGTGTTTGGTACCTAGGAGTGTCCCGTTGTAACACCTTAAAAACCAGAGTGGTTGGATGCAGATATTAGTACTGTGATGCTCCAAGTAAAGCAGCCATTCTGCATCCTCTAAGTCACCTGGGTCATGGTCGCTCTGTGTTAATCTATTTCCCTAGTTGACTGCAGGATCCCAATAGTCAAGATCAATGACCAGAAGTGCCTTAGGTTCTATCCAGACCAGAGAATAAACTTTCTGGGTGGGACCTCAGATCTTGATTCCCTCTGTTTTGAAGCCAGGCACTTTGGGAATGATGAATAAACCATCAGCTTAGGTTCCACAGGGAGCAGACAAGGGCTAGAGGCCCCCTGCTAATTTGTATGGCATAGAATATACAGGAGGCATAGCTTTGTGCTGTTCAAAACTCAAGGAACTTAATTTATTTTGCTTTTGTTTTATCCTGTGGCAAAACCTGATCTCTCTTGACTAATATTGAAGGTAAAGGCCAAAGGTTGCTATTAAATTTCTTCCTCTATTGCTATGAAGGTACCTTCATGTTTTGAGAAAGGGGCGTACACTGACCCTGGAGCTTTGGATCCCTGCTCCCCAAGTGGTTTAAAGTGGGAAGCCCCCTATTCTGTTTCTCCTGAGGAAGGTCTTCCTGCCAGCCCACAGCATATTAGTAATGCATTTCCCCGACATGGGGCATTGTATCTCTTTTAAATTTGTAGCTTTGGGGCTGGGGAGTGGCTTGCTAGATAAAGTGGTGGCTGCGTGAGCATGGGGATCTGAGTTCAAACCCCCAGTACCCACGGAATGCTCAGGCTCAGTAGCACATCTACAACCCAGCGCTAGAGTCAGAATGGGGGAGCAGAGACAGGAGGATCCCCAGGGCTCTCTGGCTTCTAGCCTAGCCAGATGGAAATGGCAAGCTCCACTTTCAATGAACTCCCCTTTCTCAAAACATTAAGGTAGGTAGCAATAGAGAGATATTAACTTTTGATATCTACCTGTAATGACTGCGCACACACACACACACATGAAAAAACATCAGTACCTTTGTTGAGATATAATTGGATGTGATTCACTTACCTTTTAACACATATAATTTAGTGTTTTTTAGTCTACTGACAGAATTGTGTAACTGTCACCTGATCCTATTTTAGGACACCTTTGCCTGCTCAAAAACAAATCCAGCGCCCAGTTAGCATTCACGAGCCAGTGCCCTCGGATCCTGGCGATTGTAATCTACTCCCTGTCTATAGAATTTGGTTATTATACACATCCCATGTGAGGAAGGGTTCTTTATGGCATTCGGCAGCTGATCTCTTTAGCGTATCTTCAAGATCCGTCCGTATTGTCACTATGTGATATTTGGATTGTCTATACCTTTAAGCTCTTGTGAACTGTGACGCTATGAGTATGTGTGGCGTGTGCTTGTTTGTGTGTGTGCTTTTGATTGTGACCGTTCTATCTTGGGATGGCGTGTGATCACCAACCATCTATTCCTCCTTTTGAATTTCCTCTCTAGTTTGAGCAGATGAGATGATTAGACAAGATACCTAGAGAAGTTGTACATGACTTCTGTTTTAAAAGTCACCATAATTTGGGGGCTTAACTCTAATTTATCCTGTAGTTCTAGAGTTAAGATGTGCAAAATTCATAGCATGGAGCCCAAACCCAGGTAGTGACAGTTTCAGAGTGATCTGTTTCTTTGCCTGTCTGCGGCTTCCATCAGCAATCTGCATGTTGCCTCTGATCTGATCCCCTTTCTTTTCTTTTTTTTTTTTTTTTTGGTTTTTTGAGACAGGGTTTCTCTGTGTAGCCCTGGCTATTCTGGGACTCACTCTGTAGACCAGGCTGGCCTCCAACTCAGAAATCCACCTGCCTCTGCCTCCCTGGCTTCTGATCCCTTTTCATCTTCAGGATCACACTGCATCTCTTTAAGGTAAGGATATCTGGCTACCTGTCCTAAGCCCTAACTCCCCCTACCAACCATTGTAACAGGGTATTTGCAGATTCTGGTACAGACAACTTCAGAAGGGCATCTCTCTGCCTGTAACAGTAACTTGGCTGCCTTGGAATCGCTCCTGAAAATAACACCCCTCCTCTGCCTCACCGGGTAGTTGACTTTGCAAGTAGAAACTAGTGTATTTCTTCTCCTGAGGAGAAGCAATCGAATGCGGACCATGATGTTGGTGCTTTTAAGAAATTGTCTGTCCTGAGTGTGAACTATACAGTCACTGTGGAAGACAGTTTGACAGTTTTTTTTTGTTTTTTTTTTTTTTTTTTTACAGAACTAAATTCATATGCTTCTCGGGTGCTTCCATGATCGCACTCTTGGGATTTACCTGAGTGAGCTGAACACGTGTCTGCACCCTGCACACCCACCTGTTTAATAGTTCTAGCTGTGGCTGTCAGAACTTGGAAGCAACCGAGATGCAACTTCACAGATGAGTGAAGAGACTGATGTGCTGGAACATCTGGATGGTAGGCTGTCACTCACCGATAAACAAAAGGAGTTGTTAGCTCACAGGACGCGGAGGAAGTGTAAATGGTGTGTCTGAAGCTGAAGCCAATGAGAGCAGCCAGAATGGTAGAGAGATCTGTCTTCTGAGTCCGAATGTATGACCTTCAGGAAGAGGCAGAAGTATGGAGACAGGAAGATGGCAGGAGTTAAGGAGACAGCAGCCAGGACTTAACGGTGGCAGTTTTAGGATGGCAATGCTATTATGAATGTTACTGCCATGACAGGTGTGTGCCACCAAGTGCTTTTCCAATGCCACAGAAGGTATAACACAGAGAGCAAGCCCTGGCGTCACCTACCAAGCCCAGGTTGAGTGTTCAGCCTAAATGGGATCTGTGTGCCATGCCCCTGCCCCACTTCCCGCC
The DNA here is from genome assembly GCA_030674055.1 of Rhabdomys pumilio. NCBI lineage: Eukaryota > Metazoa > Chordata > Mammalia > Rodentia > Muridae > Rhabdomys > Rhabdomys pumilio. The sequence goes on along the minus strand of JANHMN010000020.1, from coordinate 42,938,113 downwards.
AAAGCTTGAGAACATGGCAGAAGAGGGGTGGGCAATGGGAGGACCGCTTTGAATGTTGTCTTCTGGACAAGACATGGCTGTCCATGTACTTATGAATTCATACCAGCCAAGATTATGGATAATTGGTGGGTGCTGGAGAAAAGAAAGTCACCTTCTTCAGGGGTGTGGCTGCTGGTGGGGTGTGCGGGCCCCAGTGAATGCCGTACATCAGTGTGGACTTTGCTGATTGAACTCGATGATTAATAAAGGAGGGGAAATGGGCCACAAAGGCAGTAGGAAGGGGATATGTTGTGCAGGGACCTAGGGGATTGAGTGAGTGAATATGATTAAGGCACTAAAATTTCTGTAAAACCAAGGCTTTAAAATAAAATACACCATGTGAAGACTCCATCCAGGAGAGGCACTGAACCACCATGAAGGAACAGTTCCTCCCCCGCCCTGCTTTTCAGGAACTTGAATCTATAATTATCTGTCCTTCCCAAATCTGCATTTGATAATTCTGTCTCTACCATATCTATAACTAAAATTCGCCTTAGGTAGCTTTCTTCAAAGAAAAGTCAAATTGGCTTAAAAAATAAGACTAGGTTTTGTGTGTGTGTATGTGTATGTGTATGTGTATGTGTATGTGTATGTGTATGTGTATGTGTATGTGTATGTGTATGTGTATGTGTATGTGTATATGTATAATTTGTGTGTATGCGTGTATGCGTGTATGCGTGTATGCGTGTATGCGTGTATGCGTGTATGCGTGTATACGTGTATACATGTATACGTGTATACATGTATATATGTATATATGTATATATGTATAATATAAATGTGCCTTATGGCTTTTAATTGTGTGTATGAGTTTGTGTGTTTGTGTGTGTGTGTGTGTGTGTGTGTGTGTGTGTGTGTGCGTGTGTGTCTTCCAATTTCCTTTAAGGATCACATTCTCTGGTTGCTGCCAACTGTGGATCACACTGTAGGCAGCCCCTGCTTCCAACTGCTGCTCCTGTTTCTGCCTCCCATCTCACCACAGGAACACTGGGATTACACACACTCACCACCACATGCAGCTTTTTATGTGGGTTCCTGGGATTGGATGCTGGCCATCAGGTTTGCATGGCAAACTTTTACCCACTGAGCCATTTTCCTTTATGACTTTTAAATGACAGTTTTCCCCAAAGTTAGAGTCAAATAATTGAAATTTCAAACATTCTTGAGATTGCACACCTTTGCTGTGCCTCACAGATCCAAGCCCCCCTCACTGCCATGGTTACCGCAGCAATGGTCCCAGTAGCTACGGAGCAGCCTAGGTGTCTGCCAGGGCAGGCAAGGAAAGTGTGGTTTATGATACATGGATTTTCTTCAACTGGAAACAGTGAAGACACATCATTTTGGTGAAAGTGGACAATCGGGTAAGTGGATCGAGCCAGTGTCAGGAAGACAAGTGCCCCATTTCCTCCAGTCCTGGTTCCTAGGTTGTATACAGTCGCATGGGATCATACAGAAATTTGTAGAATTATAAACGGGGGGGGGGGGGGGGGGGGGGGCCCGCTGCAGAGAGTAGGGCTAGAGGCAGGGAACATACTTAACCTATAATGTATACTGTAAGAAAATTCTAAAAATACTTTTTAAGAAGCAATCTAGGAAAGTCTTCATCTTGGAGCTTGGGCACAGCTGGAACATGGAAAGGTTCTGTCAGCAGCCATTGCTCAGTAGCCTGAGTCGTTTTAGCACTTCCCGAGTCATCCTCAGACCCCTGGGGCTTCACTCCTTCCGAAAAGAAGCAGAGTCTCCCGGGGAGAATCCTGAAATAGACACGGAGCCCGGCTATCACTTCCCGTTCTTCCATGAGGACTCAGGGCAGGTCAGATTCACTCATCGTTATCGCTTCTGTTCAAAAATTATGAAAGTTCAAGTCAATCAACCCAGCGAGCGAGTCTCGTTAGGCACAAGCAGAATTCTAGGCTGGATCTTCTCATCTCAGGTCATATGTGGTTTGGTCTTATAAAGTTTTAAGAAGAGAATGTAGAACAAGACTAAAAACCAGCTCGCACTGGGCATTCTTCGCTTTAGTGTTAAAATTCCTGACTTGTTCTTCTTCCCTTTCTAAGAAAGGCCATGAAGTGCTGGTGCTCTGAAGCCAAAAGTCTTATCGTAGTCTGAAGTCTGAATCTTAGCTGCCCAGGCTCCTCATCCACAGGCAGCTCTGAGGAGTCTTCCTCGTGCTTTTTCGACATTTTGAAACCCATCAAGCGAACTTGAAGACATTTGTTTTGTGAGTTAGTGCAGACACACAATGTAGAAATATCTCACCTTATAAGATCCATTTACTTAGGGTTTGTGTGAGAGGAAGGTGCTACCTCTCTGCTTCTGTGTTTTTCTGTCACTTTCTCTCCTTGTAAGTTCTCGTTTTTTTAATGTAATTTTCCATGTAGGTGCAAGAAAGTGAAATGGGAGACAACGAAACTGAGGGATCCCCTGAGTGTTTAATTATTGAGAGGATGAGGTTCTGGGCATTTGATAAGGTGGTGTGCACCAGATGTCTGAATTACAAAGCTCCTCCTCCTCCTTTATCACCAAGTATTTAAGGGGAGAAACTGTGATGTTACCTGATAATTCTGTTGCTCATCAATATCTCACCTGCTCACCTACTGCCCACCAATAATTTCTGCCCACGTCAAACATGGCTGTGCTGATGGCTCCAAAACCCCCACACCTTATGCCCTTTAGATAAGGCATTAAAAAGCATGAAATTGGCTGGGGAGATGGCTTAGTAAGCTAAGCACTCACCACACAAGTGTGAGGACCTTAGTTCAGAGCCCCAGGACCCACAGAAAGCCAGATATACAGTCACATGTCTGCGATCCCTGTGGTAAGATCAGGTAGAGAGAGAGCACCTGGAAGCTCACAGGCCAGCTAGCATGTAAGAAGAGACACTGTCTCAAACAAGGCGGAAACGGAGGGATAACAGGCACCATGACACACATGTACCTGTGCTCACACATGCAACCAGAGAAGAAGCACAAAACACCTTATCTGTGGTGTTATGGTCAAACATATACTAGTAAAATTTAATCATGGGAAGAGATTGGATAAGCCTGGACCAAGGAGACTCCACGGAGAAATGCCTTGCCATCTTTTTTTTTTTTTTTTTTTTTTTAATGTTTGTAGTTATTTACTTATTCATTCATTCATGCATTTGGTTTTTTGAGACAGGATTTCTCTGTGTAGCCCTGACTGTCCTGAACTCTTTGTAGACCAGGCTGGCCTCAGACTCAGAGCTCTGCCTGCCTCTGCCTCTGGTGCTGGGATTAAAGGCATGCACCCCCACTGCCTGGCTGGCTTGTCACCTTTAAAATGCTAATGTCACTGAAGAAGGAGAGCTTGAGAAACAGTTAGAGATTTTTAAAGCCCGGACAGCTAATACAATAGATGATTTTGGATCAGATACAAAGCTAGAAAATTTCGTTGAAAAAAACCCAATGGGATTTTTTTTTTTTTTGGCAAAATTGGTGTATCAATTCTAAATCATATTTTGTCCACATTAATTTTTATAAATATTAAAAGTGCATTAAGGTTATGTGAAAATATTGTTTCTTGAACGCACTTATGAGTGTGAGGATGCGTTGGGTGATGTTGGCAGTTTTATTCTTGAAGGGTTCAGCAAATGCCCACCTGCCAGTGTGACCAGAGTAGTGAGGCAAAAGGGGCACACTTAGTCATTTAGTCACTGAAACAGGTGGGCATACACAAGGGATTACGGAGCTCTTTGTAGTAGCTTTGCAATTTCTCAAGTTTGACTTTTTTTCTACAGTTAAAAGCCAGGCACAGTGGCACAGACCTATAACCCTAGCAGTTAGGAAACTGAGACAGAAGAATTGCAAGTTTGTAACCAGCCTGGGCTACATAGTGAGACCATGTTTAAAAAAAATAACTAAAACTATTTTTCTGCTTAACATCTGTCTATGTTTTGTGGTCCCAGGTCTTTTCAATTGTTAATATGGAGACTCTTTCTTAACTAAAAATATTAGAGTTCTTAACTGCAAGAATAGTGTTTCTGGATGTGGTTTCAAAAGACAGAGAAACCATTATCAGTGAGGTGTAAGGGATTAACTTCAGGCAAGGGATCCCAGAGATGATGGCACCATCAGACCTCTAGGGACCCACAGCACAGTCACTGCCATCACAATTCCAGAGCCTCCAGAGATCCAACCATCTTTGCATTCTCAAGGAAGCTTACACTGACCAGTGGCCTTATAGACATGTATCCTCAGGGCTTGGCTCTTGTCTGCCATCTTTTCTCTCTGTGGTGTCTGTTCCCCCTTAAATGTCTTGCACTCAGTTTTTCCCAAAGAAGGGCCTTGATGGGGTGACTCAGTCACCGTGCATTGGTAAAATAAAGCTTGTTGGAGAGGTCACAGCTCAAACTGGGAGCCACCACACCAGCTTCCCACGCTTTGCATATGGGTGGGAATGGCCCCTATTTAGCCCTAGAGCCTTCCTCTGCAGTCTAAGATATTATACTAAATCCGTGCGCAATAAAGGACAATGGTCAATGAGAGATCTGGGTGGGAGGAGAAGGGCAGAGGGTCAGTACCACCCTCAGGGAACACATCCCCTGCTGTAGCGCTCCCCACAACTATGTTTCATGTAGCTTGCTGAAGGGCCGTGGCTGTTTTTAACCTTTGAAGACAGGATCTTGTTCTACAGCCTAGCCCGGCCACAAGCCTAGGAACCCTCCACCATTGTTGACCGGGATGTTGATTATAGCAAGCACAAACCTCACCTCACACCCGCCTACGAGACACTCACTTAACTATTCTCTAAAGCTGACTGACTTCTTTGCCCATCTTGTTCTGTGTTTTCTTCAACAACTACAAAAATCCCTGGCACACAGTAGGTCCCCAATAAGTATTTGTTGAAGGAATCGAAAAGTGTTAAGTCGATTATTCAATCGAAAATGCAGTATGCACCTATCTTTTAAAAGAGAAGGTGAGGGCTAGAGAGATGGTCCCATGGGTAGAGCTCTTCATGCACAAGTGTAAGGACTAACTCACTTAAAAGATGGGTGGGCCTGGCAGAATTGACCAGCTCTGGGTTCAGCCAGAGACACCACCTCAGTAAACAAAACAGAAAGCAGTAAGGAAGACACATGATGTCAACCTTTGGCCTACACACAGATACACACACACAGACACACACATACACACAGACACACACACATACATACACACACATATAGAGACACACACATACACACACACATACATATACATGCAGAGACATACACACACATACATACACACATATACAGACACACATACACAGACATACATACATACACACATACACAGACATACACACACATACACAGAGGGACACACATACAGAGAGACACACATACACACACTGTGCATGTAAGTATATATACAAGCAAAAAAAGTAAATTAGCTTATTTGAAACATCAGTATCACAGATAATCATACGTTAGTGATACCTCCTTGACCAGAAAATAAATAGTTCATAGTCTATTATTTTATCTCTGATTCCTAAGTAGAATGATCGTTTTTTTTTTTAAAAAAAATAAAATAAAGCAAAAACTTGATCACAGAATATCTGTAATGGCCACCAACATTTTCAAGCAATAAAAGCATAACGTCGGTAACGTAGATCGTTGTTGTTCTCATCCAGATTCTGACATATTACCAGCAAGCATCAGTTTGAACTGTGTCAGTCTCCATTGAAAATGTGCCAGGTTTATTAACACCACAATTAACAGACTTTTAATTAAGTTGCTGATTCTGTTAATAATGCAGAGGACTGTTTAAAAAGAGTTGGATAAGCATTTCTTTTTGTCATACTTTTTTTATATAACTTTTATTCTGCAAATTTCAGGTGTGGGGTGGGGGGGACGTTTCAACGGATATAAAAGAGCAGAAGCAGAATTTCAAAGCACTATCTATTGCTCTATGAATAAAAAAAAAAAGGTTCATCTTTCAAAACCCAAGCATTGCTTGTTGGGAATTTTGAATACGCTACTGAGCCATTTAAATTTTACTTTTGTGTATGTGTACAGGTTGATCATTTTAGGACCCTGGCTCCTGGACTGACGACTGACAGTGTCTTCAACAGTGTTTGTGGTGCATCTTTCCATGGCCGGAAGTGAGGATTACATTTCCAATGCTGCCTCATGCTTGCTGATAAGGATTCCGGCTTCTATATCCCTATGCCATGACAATGTCACATCTTCTATCTGGATATACAACATCAAAGGTACTTGCATCCACCAAAACCAGATAGGATATGATATTCCAGTCTAATGGCCTCATTCAGATAGACAGGATAAAAGCAGAGATGTTTTCTGCATAGCAAGGGGGCAGTCCTGAAGTATTTAGTGTTTGCACACTGGAGCCAGGCTGTCCAAAGGAGAACACTTTCCTGTGGTGTCTGCCACTCCCAACAGTAGCACTGCCTGGCAGTGTTCCATCATGTCTCTAACACGCCCAAGGTGCTTCTCCACACTGATAGTTTGATTCAGATCTTCATGGCTAAATGTTTAGGAAACTGAAGACGTTGGTATATCCCCTCCTTGGCTTCTCTGCCTTCTCTTGCTCTCTTCCTCTTTCTTTCATCTCTTTGGTTCTGGAGTGTGAACCCTGGACCAAACACAGTACCATCTATACCACTGCAGTGCCCTCCCAGCTCCCATTTTTATCCGTACTGCATTGAATATAATTTCACATATCAAAGTGGCCCTTTGTCTCTGACTCTCGTGAGAGTTAATATCGGTTGTCGACTTGACAAGGATGTAGACTCACCTAGAAGATGACGACAGTGAGCAAGTTGCTTGACCGAATTGAGATGGGAAGACTCACCCTAAGTGAGGGTGGCAGCATCCCATGGGATGGGAAACTGGACTGACTAAAGAGGCAAAAGTTTCCTGACAGTAGGTGCAGTGTGACCAGACACTCCTGCTCCTGCCCATGCCTTCTCCACCATGATAGACTGCACTCTCAAACTCTAAGCCGAAATAAACCCCCTTCCTTCCCTAAGTTGCTTTTTCTCAGGGATTTCATCATAGCAACAGGGACAGCAGCTAACACAGAAGGTCTGGATTCCTTTAGAGGGAGAGATACATACAAATTTTAACAGCACAGACTCTTCTAAGACACAAGTCAACTCAGCCGTTGTAGTTGGTTGACCAGATGACCGTCACCACATCCCCTTTGTTCCGCTATGTGAGTTTGAACACTGGTGATAGATGGCTAACACAGCCCTTGCTATCACTTGATCTAGCGGCTGCAGAGGTTCTAAAGGACAACACTAACTAACCAGTCAGAAAACTGGTGGGAAGTTCTCATGCTCCTGACAACATGTCTGGCCATAGGAAGTGCTCTGGGAATTAATCATCTGCTAATCCAGGCAGCTGCTCCAGTAAAGCAGAGTGCGTGTGCAAAATAAATGGTATCTAACAGTTTTTATCCAATGGTGCTTTTACAGTTTAAGAAAAAAAATGCACACACGTGCGCACGCACACACACACACACATACACACACACACACACACACACACACACTCATTTGCATGCACACATGAATACACAAAGATGAGGCTGAGCATGGTGATGCAAGCCCATAATCCTAGCCCTTGGGAGGCAGAGGCAGGAGGGTAAATGCTAAGTTCAAGTTCATTCTGGTCTACACGGCTAGTTCCAGTGCAGCCAGTAAGACCCTGTGTCGATAGATAGATAGATAGATAGATAGATAGATAGATAGATAGATAGATACATACATACATACATACATACATACATACATACATACATGCATAGACAGACAGACAGACAGACAGACAGACAGACAGACAGACAGACAGACAGAAAAATGAGAAAGAAAGGGGAAGGAGAAGAAAGTAGGAGGAAGAAGAGGAGTGGGAGGAGGAAGGCAAGGGGCAGAGATAGAATTAGTTTTGACAGACAATGCACACTTTTCATTCATTCATTCATTTATTCATTCATTCATTATTTAAACCAATTAACTCCTTACAAAATGCCAAGTACTTTAACAATGCCTGGAGATATTAAGCAAACTAGCCATGCAAGAACAAAACAGAAAGCAACTTATGTTTTAAGCTCACCACCGGTGTTTTCATTAGTCAATACCCGGTAGCTTGCAGAGTTTAGAACTCGAATTTAATTTGGTCGTTGTTTGGTCTGGAATGCATGAAGAGACACCGCACTGGGCAGAGCCAGGTTTCAAGGAAGCCTCTGCAAGGAACCAGGACTCCCTGCTCAGCTGCTTCGTCTGTCCCTCTCCAGACAAAGCCAGGCCAAGCAGAGCACCAAGACTGTGACAGACAGCTTCTCTCCGTGGTTTGGGGAGGGGAGGGGCCATGGCAGACACCCTGGGTCAGCGCACTTTAGCGACCAAAGCTTATCTGATTTTTAACTTTTTATCATGCTCCTGCCATCTCAATATTTTTTTTTTTCTGACCGTCCGGAGAAGACAAGAGCGGAACTGACCTCTCCTCGCGTCTCTGCCACCGTGGGGCTCGTGTAGGCAGACTGACATCTGCAGGCACATCGTTAGCGAGTTGGCAGCCTCCGTGCCCTGTGCAGGTTGCCGTCAGACCTGCCTTCTACAGCAGCCTCTTTCTGGTTGATTAACTTTAATGTAATTTTAATTAAAAACCACAGTGTCAAAGGGTTTAGCTACTCGAGAAATGAGCACAGACTGCGGCCCAGTGGCAGCAGTCACTTGGAAAATGGAAATGCGTCCTGACACTGTTGTGCGGGGGCCAGATAAACAGGGTCGCTGCAGTGCTGGGCTCCACGCAGGGAGGACACGGGAAACGTCAGAGGCAAAGGCCTCCTTGCACTCGGAGGTTCCAGGGTACCCATTTCAGGTGTCATCCACAATTTTGAGACCTCTTTCTGTCCTGGCACACAATCATACACTGTATGGTGGCTGGCTGTGACCGTTCTGATCTCCTGTTGTCACTTGGGGCTGTAAATCATCCCATAGATCTGGGTTAAAAATGAATCAAATTTGAACCAGGAAAAAAAAAAATAACACCTGAAGACCAGTCACACTTTAGTAATTTATTCAACCATTAACCTTCTCTGATTTTCTCACTGTTTTGTTTGTTTGTTTGTTTGTTTGTTTGTTTTAATGGAGATTGGGTCATCTGAATCTCAGAAATACACTTTCCTTTCAAGAAAGCACTTTCTCTGGGATGTGACTCTTTTACAGGTGGCCGGAGGGAGTGACTGTCATCTTTCAATGGTCCCCTTGCTTTGAGGAAGTGGTCGTGTAGGTAGGTAGGTTTAGCCATGTGACATGATGTCTCAAAAATAGGTTACATTCCTTAATCTGCTTGTGCATTGAAATCTAATCACTTTTCACATTTCTTCTTGGCCTTCGGAGACTGTTTTTCAATTCCCATTTTCCTGTTGATGCTAAACTGCTCAGAAAGGAAAGACAGAAGGGGCGGTGCTGTGTGGGCGAGGTGCTTTATTACTGCCGGTGAGTGTCTCTGGTCCACGGTGAAATGCCCTTTAGTGTCCCTCAAGGTAGCTAATTTTTAGGGCACAAGTCTCAGGAGAACACCTAGTGACGTCAATTCTTCAGAGGAGAGTTTCCTGCACCGGGTCTGTGGTTAGGCCAGGCTGCTTTGCCGACAGATGGGGCCGGTACCCGTGGGCCCGGAGCCATGTGAACAGAAGGGGCCCCCGGACCCTGACAGAGAGGATAGACAGAACCGTGGGGGAGAGTTTAGGGCAGTGTGCAGGGAGGGAGAGAGCAGGCATGGAGGGCTTCTACACCAAGTCCAGCAGAGAGGAAGAAAATCAAAACAAGCAGATGGGTGGACCGGGAGAGGTGATTTGAATTGTGTAACTTGCTTAAGAGACTAATAAAAAACGCAGTCTCTTGGGGGAGGGCTTCGCCACAGGCAATTTTGGAAAATTGGAAATTTAGCTAAGATGGCCAAAGGGGAATGAACGCTGAGAAGAATAAACAGAAAAGTAGACAAATGAACTGAGTGGAGGTTTTGTTGGGAGGAGTCCTCTGTGACCTCTGTGCACACTCAGGAGGCCCATGACAACTGCCTTCTCTAATAGAATACAAGGTTGGGTTTTTTGGGTTTTGTGATCATCAATTCAGCAGAATAATGAATTAAAATGGTCTGGAGAATGACCTAATGCAGGAGAATTTGCCTATGATGCAATTGTCTTTTCTTTGTCTTTCTTTGTGGTACTGGGGCTGAAATCCAGGGCCTTTCCTGATTTGCAATAATTTAATTCTTTTTTGCGTGTGTGCGTGCGTGTGAAAGGAAGAATCCAGAGCTTCTTGCACACAACCCAGGACTCTACTATTGAGTTGCATTCTCAGCTATTATTGCAGTGGAAATTTATTTGTTTATCTGTTGTTTGTTTGATTGATTGATTGACTGATTGATTGCTTATTTATCTATGGATATAGGCCTGGCCTCAAACTCACTATGTAGCCCAGGATGACCTTGGACTGCTGATCCCCCTGCCTCCCTCTTCTGAGTGCTGGGATTACAAGTTTGTACGACCATACCCTGTTCATACGGTGCTGGAGATCAAACCCAGGGCCTTATGGATGTTAGGCAGTCACTCTACCAACTCAGCAGTATTTCCGGTCTATGAAGGTTTTAAAAAAGAAAACCCACTGGAGACAATCCGAATTAGTTGAGCCAGAGGCTCCAAAAAAAAAAAAAAAAAAAAAAAAACCTTCCCTAGAATATTAAATTTTCATTGGATTTATATACATTTTTGTGAAATAGTTCTATGGGCAATATGAGGAGGCCCGAGTTACATGTCACACACAGACAGCAGGATGGTAACTAGAAGATAAATGGATGATAGATGGATAGGTAGGTAGATAAACACATACATACTGTGCTGGCTGGTTTTGTGTGTCAACTTGACACAAGCTGGAGTTATCACAGAGAAAGCTTCCCTTGAGGAAACGCCTCCATGAGATCCAGCTGTAAGGCATTTTCTCAATTAGTGATCAAGGTGGGGAGGACCCATTGTGGGTGGGGCCATTCCTGGGCTGGTAGTCCTGAGTTCTATAAGAAAGCAAGCTGAGCAAGGCAGGGGAAGCAAGCCAGTAAGTAACAACCCTTCATGGCCTCTGCATCAGCTCCTGCTTCCTACCATGTGTGAGTTCCTGTCCTGACTTCCTTTGGTGATGAACAGCAATGTGGAAGTGTAAGCTGAATAAACCCTTTCCTCCTCAACTTGCTTCTTGGTCATGATGTTTGTGCGGGAATAGAAACCTTGACTAAGACACATACTGCATACATACATACATACATACATACATACATACATACAACACACATACAAACATAGATACATACATAAATAATAGGTAGATTTTTTTTTTCTTGTAGGAGTTTTCAGAATCTTCATGTATAATTTTTCTTTAACTCTGCCAGTGGAACTCTATTTGAAAGGTGTTTCGAGAGGATCCTTTCAAATGCGTATGGGGTACACTGCCTTGCAGCATCAGGACACTGCAGCTCTATGGTCAGTGTGGACCGAATTGCCTGTCCATCTGTGTCTTGTAAGTCAAAATATCTGTTCTGTGGAAGACATCTTTAATTAAAGAGTTTGTTTCACAGCTGTGGAGTTCCAGTTTGAGGCTGGTCAGAACCACTGGCAGCTTTGCAGACAGCCTGAGCTACAATAGAAATGATGTCTTGAATCAGGGTGTGATCTGGAAAACTGCTTACCACGGAAGTACTGGAATCAGTCTCCAGCACCCAAGTGAAAATCCAGGCATGACGATACATGCGTGTATCCCAGCCCCACAGAGGCAGAGACGGGCAGCTCTCTGGGAATTGATGACCAGCCATCTTTGCTCAACCCATGAGCCAAGGACCTAGTAAGAAACCCTGTCTCAAAACTAAGGTAAGCAGGGTCTGAGGAGCAACACCGTAAAATGATCTTTGACCTCCACACACAGGCTGCCTCTATATCTGCATACACACGTGCATGTACAGGGTTTATATTTAGTTAGACCTTAAATAAATACCTTGCAAGCACCGACTCGCTGGGAGGGAATTCTGGTCACATCCAACACTCTTTCCCACCCAACTGACAAGCGTGAACCTGGCTTTCATTTATAATTTTCATGTGTTGTCATTGTTCGTGAACAACGTAACACAGAACTCTTTATGGTCTAGGAGAGCCTCGTCACTGTGTCCCCAATACTCGCCAAGTGAGGTTAGGAGTGTGTTATCCTTCCACAAGGACCAGAGTTCAATTCTTAGCACCCATATCAGGTAGCTCACAGTTGCCTATAACCCCAGCTCTGGGGAATCTCTGACCTCCTTGTGTACACATGGCATTAACACACATACTGGTGATTAAGAGTAAAATAAATGAGTAAAGTATTGTTACCGCTAATAAATTATCTCTCTGGCTAATGGGGGCGCTAGTGACAGCACACCTAAAGCAAAATGATGGTTTGCTTTTTTTTTTTTTTTGTAGCCTTGACTGGCCTGAAACTCACTGCGTAGACCAGGCTGGCCTCAGACGTACAGAGCTCTGCCTCCCTGCCTGGGATTAAAGGTGTGGCCAGCAGGCCTGTTCATTAAGATAATGCCGTGAGGTGGGGCAGCTCCTGTGCAATAATCCCAACATTTGATAGGCTGAGGAAGGAAGAATGCTGTGGGTTCAAGGCCAAGGCCAGATTTGGTTTCTGTTTAGACAATCTCCTGTGGCTGTGATAAATTACTATGACCAAAATCAGCTTATGGAAGAAAAGAGTTTCCTTTGTCTTTAAGTTCCAGAAGGACAGTCCTTCCTGGACAGAGAGGCACAGTGTCCAGAGCAGGGACCCAGCTGATCATGTTTCCATTCACACACAGAAAACAGCAAGCAGGTGAAGCTATAAACTCTGGAAGGCCACTCCCAGCCGTGTACTTTCTCCAGCAAGTTTCCCTCCCAAAGGTTTCATAACTACCCCCCAAACAGTGTCGGCAACTAGGGTCTGTGTGTTCAAATACATGAGCCTATGAGGTCATTCACCACAGCTGTGCACTGAGAACAGGGCCATCCTGGGCTACAAAGTGAGACTCTGTCTCAAAAAGAATAATATTCTCAAGCAACTGTGAGCAAATAATTCATCTGTGAACTTGGAGAGGTAAAAGACAAGCTTAACAAGAGAGGGGTTCTTTAAGAAGCACCTCCTTCCTAGTGGGTCTGGTGATTTGAACTCATATGGGTAAGGGTGGGGAGATAGAGTCCGGGTTAGGAAGTTGAAGGGAGTTTTGAAGTTGAACGTGCTATTGGAGATAAAGTATCACGCTTTGGCAATAGCGTATCCACATGGCTGACATTGGGTTTACTTTCCAGGATGGAGACAGCAGAGCAGGTTAGAGCAAGAACGGAAAGGGTGTTTGATGTACTAACTTCGTCTTCACGTGAGTAATTATGTGAGATTAGGTCCTGGGAGGAGGCCTCACGGAGTCAAAGGGAGTCAGCATCTCTCCTCCTTCTCCAATCTTTGCAGAACACATTTTCATACATATTTTAAATATGTCATGGGGCCTAATCTTCACAACAGGTGGAGCTCTGGGTGGCATGATTTTACTGAGAAAGGAAGAGTTGCCTTAAACATAGATGGTACCGTACAAGTAACAGCTTCCTGATAGAGAGCTGAAGCAGGGAACTCCCTGGAAGAGAGAGACCTGAGCCCCAGCACTCACTGGTTTCTCTCTGACTGCTAATCAAATGTGAGCAGCCACCTCAGGGTTTTGCCACCACACCTTCTCCACGTGTGCCATGGCGAATTGCATCCTCATGCAGTAAGCCAAAATGACCCTCTGTGCTCTCATTTCTTTTGTCTGAAAGTTGTCACAACCATAAAAAGTAGCTAATGAGAGTGGGATTTTTATTCTCAATTTACAGAGTCAGAAGTAGATGCCCAAACGCACTCAAGTATCCCTGGTCCTGCCATTGGTTGGACTCTGGTTCCCAAGTTCTTCCCATCAGCACAGTGGCTCTGAAGACAGCTAGTTTTATCTTCCTTGGGATTTCTACTAGCGTGCTGAACAGATGAAGGGATCCAGCCAATGCACAGGATTCGTGTGCATTCATGTTCCACACAGTAGAACACAAAGAGGTGACCTTCTGGTTCTCAAAATACCTTCCTAGATTTGGTAAATAGTAATGAAAAGCATACAGTCTGATTCTAGAACATTCTACTTTGTTCTGGGGGCACTGGTATTTTATATTGTTATATTTTGTATGCTATCCGGTCTCTTTCACAACTATGGAATCTCCTAAAAAGAGATAGTAAATGCTGAAAATCTTTAGGCAATTTGAGAGTTTAAATGAGGTAAAATATATACCTTTGAAGTACAACAGACTATTTTCCAATGAATTTAGTTTGTACTAACTTTCCCTGGGAAGACTTGAACAATGTCTACTCACCTTGAGCAAGCACCAATGAGACCAAAGTAATGATTCTACCAAATCCAGCTTGGTGAAAACAATGAGTTGTGCTTTACTTACAAGACAAAAGATTACTCCAGAACAGCTCTGTCACCAAAGGGTCTCACCCACTTCCACATAGCTGCATGGAGGCTCCTACCCATAATCTATCTTTGGGTAACCTTCCACTCTATACTCTACTAAGTCTGAAAACCAGCATTCATCTGGGGCAGAGTTACATGCAGGTGAGAAAGAGAAGCAGGAAGAAACAGGTGGAACCTTGAGTGAGTGTCCAACAGTCCTCCCTAAGTCCTCCAACTGTGAGGAGGATAGCAACAGACTTGGTATTCTTGTTGAGAGTATCTTGTAAGGAATCAGATTTGCTCAGATTAGGATGAAAATGTCATGCTATGTGCAGAAGACAGTGTTTCCCAGCATTATAAAGCTAACCCAACTCAAACACCAGTGTGACTTCTATTCCTGAGAAAAATTTAAGTTTCATAAGCAAGTAAATTTTGTACTCGTGAATAGCCACAAAATGTGCCACATAAACCAAGTGACGTTTCTGCTCCTGCTTCTGCATCTCCCCCTTCCCCCTGTAGAATAAAGTCAATAACTGTTCAAGGAAGGACTGTCACCACTGTCTTCTCCTGGAGAGAAGTCCGACTTGGATGGTGCTTGGGAAGGCCATGGTGTGCTCTCAGTAGCAAGTTTATTCTGCAAATGAACTTGGATGCTGAACAAAATCCATCATGAAACCTCCACGGTGCTACTCAGTGACCGTAGGAAACAGAATGAGAAGTTAAATTCCAGCTGATACTTGTCGGCAGCCAGCAAGGGAGATGAACAGAGGTAGGACTGAAAATAAAAGCTAGTTCTATAGGAATTGAGATCCGTCCTTCTAAAGTCTTGTAGTTCCATAGGAGGTGAGATCTATCTTTCCAAACTCTTGTTATTATATATCCTATCTAGACTCCGAGGGCAGTTGTATAAGAGAGAAACTATGAATTATATACTTTGATCTCAAGATCCTCTGCTAGACATGTTTGCTTCTGTGACTAAATGGTATCATCAGATGTTTTATCAGGGTTGGATGCCTCTGTCTCACACACTGGGAAACTAAGGCCTTGGGTTAACTAACTGGCCTGAATCCTAAACCTAGGGATAAAATCTTCTCGGCAATTCCCTCAGTGACAAAACATCTGGGTATAATAGCAAACAGTGTAACAGACGTTTCAGAGAGAAAGGCATGCCAAGACCTTTTACACTGGGTTATCTGTGCACATGCTCAAGACTTAGACCTTGGGAAATCCCAGCAGAAGCTATACATTTCAGGGTAGAGCAGGCAGATTATAAGAAGCTGATCAAACAAAAGCAGAAATATGCGGTAGGGCATAGAGATAGATCAGAATATAGAAGTGCTATAATATACTTAGAGTTTAAAACACTAACAACAAAACCACAAGGCAGGCAATAAAAGGGAGGTTCAGCCCCTTGACAAGCAAAATACAGGCTACAGAATCTTATTTCATGAGTGTTCCAATGTCGGATCTAAGAAAGATTTCAATAGAGCCATTCAAAGAACTAACAGAAAACAGACTGGAGAGTTCACTCAGTGGGTAAAGGCTGTTGTGCAGTTGTGAAGACTCGGTTCGAATCCCCAGAAGGCACAGAAGCTGAACCCATACTGTGTGTCTGTAATTCCAACACTCAGCAGAGGGATAGCAACAGCTAAATTTCTCAGGCTGGCTAGCCTGGTGTACACAGCGCAAACAAGAGAGTCTTGGTCTTAAGTAAGGCAGAAATAACACCCGAGGTTGTACTCTGACTTTACACACACATCGCAGGACCCATGTGTGTGCCAGTGTTCACACACAGGAACATGTAATACATGAAGATAAAAAAAAACCACACAGACTTGAAGATAAAAGAATAGCCAAGTAAGAGAAGCCGGAGAAGGGAATGAAGAGACAAGAGCCACGTCATGTCAAAGCATGACACTAGCAAGGAGACAGCTGGTAAACAGGAACTGGTAGAAAATCATAAAGTATGTGACTAAAGAGAAAAAGTCACAAAGAGGCTCGGCAAACTTGATCAGGCAGGAAGATAGCAGGTCTGAAGACAGGCTGATGGAAATTATGGCCTCTGAAGAATAAATAGAGACAGAGAAAGCAGGGATGTGAACAAGACTCAGAAAAGTGAATTAGCGTTGAGATGACAGCCTATCACAAAAGGAGGACCAGGAAGAAGATAGAGGAGAGAGAAAAGTAGGGGGAAATATCTAGAACCTAAAACATTTGTTTAAAATATGAGTCTACACATCCAAGATGTTCTCAAAAATCTAAACATTGCAGTTATCAAGACATGGACACATTAAACTAAATACACCAAGAAGAAAAGGCAAAGACAAAATCATGAAAATACCAAGAAAAAAAAATCATCATATGTAATAGTCAGCTCGATGAGATAAACACCCGAGTCCTCACCTAGAACTATGGAACCAGATAGTTAAAATGCTGGGAGGAAAAACAGAACCAAAGGCAGGCCTCAAACTACTTTTCAAATATGGAGATAAAAGAAAAAAAGGCAAAACCAGAGACACAACGGATCTGTTGTGAGCAGACCTGTCCCTGTAGGAGAGGCTTAAGAAAACTTGAGGTGAAGCAAGGAAGGAAGGGAGAGAGGGAGGGAGGGAGGGAGGGAGGGAAGGTGAGGGAGGGTGAGGGAGGGAGGGGAGGGAGGGAGGGAGAGAGAGAGAGGGGGAGAGAGAGAGGAGAGAGAGAGAGAGAGAGAGAGAGAGAGAGAGAAAGAGAAAACCGATATAGGTAAGTTAAATAAACTACGGTGAAAATATGGAGGAGACTGTGAGGGAAGAAGGTATCTGAAAGAGCGAGTGAACAGGAGACATGAGAGGGTAGTGAGGTTTGTGTGGGATGTGAACAGCTGGAAGGGGACCATGGGGGCAGTGAGCAGAACCAGAGAGGCAGCAGGTGACTGAGAGCAGGATGGGATGACATGTGTGCGCAGACATGAAAATCTCACCACGAAAGGCTTTACCTTGTGTGCGGAATCTCATAACAGCTCTCAACACGGGCCGGTGTAGAGAGGCAGGAGCATCCTGGTTCTTAAAATGAGGAGGTGGAGGCCGGGTGGTGGCGGCGCACGCCTTTAATCCCAGCACTTGGGAGGCAGAGGCAGGTGGATTTCTGAGTTCGAGGTCAGCCTGGTCTATAAAGTGAGTTCCAGGACAAGCCAGGGCTACACAGAGAAACCCTGTCTCGAAAACAAACAAACAAACAAACAAACAAAAAAAGAGGAGGTGGGCGAGTCAAGAGTTTCCACAGGATAGATCACCATTTGCTACCTGAGCCACAGAGAGTGTCTCAAAAAAACAAATGACCCCACCCAAAGGGGAGGGGAAGGTAGTATTAGTAAAACAATTTTCCGTTTTAGACTCTTTAGTTATTTAAGAAGCAATTTAATAAAAATGTGTGCAGGTGAGACTGTAAGGCTAGTAGTAATAAATAAATAAATAAAAAAGGAAAGAAAGAAAGAAAGAAAGAAAGAGAGGAAGAAAGAAAGAAAGAAAGAAACCATCTATTTAACAATATTGCTACAAAGAGCAAAGCTTCATTAGAGTTAGAGAATTGCAGCTGATGGGACTACACGAGACCATCCCTCGAATTCACAGCAACATTTCAAATTCACAGCAACACTCGAAAGAATAAGAATTGTTTTAAAGGTCAACACAACAGACTTCATAAGTAAATTCATATCTTCTTTTAACCTTCAGGAACTTTACTACACATAAAGTTCTATGAGGTGATGATTATAACACGGTGTGTTTAGATTTGTAACATGTCCGCTCGCTTTAATTATTATCTGTACTCTTCTTTATTCGTTATAGTGCAAAAGAAGGGAAAGAACACAACCAAGTGGAAGAAGATGTCTGTGCCTCACTGGAATCAAGCCAGTCCACATCTGGAAGAGGTCGTGCTGAGATAAGATAAGCTGAACAACAGCCTCGAAGAAAATAACTTCTGAAACAGAAGGAAAGGGAGATGGAGAGGTGGCTCAGCAGGTAAGGTTTTATGCTCTTGAAGAGGACCGGAATGTCATTCCCAGTGCCCAGGTCAGGGCAGCTCACAGCTACTAACTCCAGCCTGGGGATCTGATACCTCTGGCTTCCATGAGGATTCATACTCACATACACACATATACTTAGAGACACACACACACACACACACACACACACACACACATACACACACACACACACACACGGAGAAAGAGAGGGAGGAGGGAGGGAGAGAGAGAGAGAGAGAGATTTTCTTAGTGGGTGTTGTAGCTTGAATAGGAGTGCCCCCAGAGACTCATGTGTTGAATGCTTGCCCATACGGAGTGGCACTATTAGGAGGTGTGGCTTTATTGGAGGAGGTATGGCCTTATTGGTGGAAGTATGTCAATGTGAGGGTGGGCTTTGAGGGTTACATATGCTCAAGTTACACCCAGGGTGAGACACGGTCTCCTTCTGCAGCCTACAGATCAAGATGTAGAACTCTCGGCTCCTCCAGCACCATGCCTGCCTGCACGCTGCCCTGCTTCCCACCGTGATGATGATGGACTGAACCTCTGAAAATATAAGCCAGCCCAGCGAAATGTCCTTCATAAGAGTTGCCTTGGTCATGGTGTCTCTTCATAGCAATGACACCCTAACTAAGACAGTGGGGAATGTCATTATAGGAATTCAAATGTTACAACAGAAATAGTTCTTCGCTGTGGTCATCACCGTGTGTACAAGATCAAGCCAGACAGAATTCTAGCACCCGTTGGGGTAGGGTATGGGCTCACAAAGTCCCACCCCAAGCTAAGGAGCTATTGTCAGCGAAAGTTAGTTTTCTTTTGAGATGAGGCCCATGGTAGGTTTCCGGTCTCTGGGATGCTTTACAGCTATGTGCATACTGACAGTACTAGGTAGGTTAGTAGGTTTTTGTTTTTGTTTTTGTTTTTTAATGTAATGAAAATTGGGAGGTCAAAATGGTTGGGAAGGGTATGGGAGGAAGTGGGGGGAGTGAATGTGTGTGATTCTATGAAAATACACTGTGCACATGTATGAAATTCTCAAGCTGTAGGTTTGGATTTTTCAAAACCTACTTTAATAAAGGTTCTTAAATTCTTCAACCTCCCTTATAGCCCACCCACCAAAGGTAGGAGAGGAAGATGGCTAATAGGACAAGGGGATGTGGACTTGTCTAGAAGTAGTTCTTTAGGGTGATTCCAATCTTCGTTGCCAGCAGTCCGGTCCACTATCAGAACACCAAACATGAATCAGCAGCAGTGGCTCCATCCAGAAGAAAATGAGAGCCTCTGTCAATCAATCAGCATGAGTTCCCTGAAACGGGAAAAGGCAGCTAAAGCACCATCAGAAGTTCTTTGATGCACTTCTCTCTACAAAGTCAGGACAAGCAAAGATCAGAGAAGAAAGCGAGGCAAACTAATGCAGGACCGTCGTCAGCATCAGTGAAGCTGAACAAAGACCAGCAAGAGCATCATGCAGTAACTCTTGGGTTATACGCTTTCTAAACATCATGTGTCCTCTCCAGGATCTGCTCCAGCAAAACATCACATGCTCTCTCATCAGGCAATTTCCAGAAAAACATGGTATACAGCTGAATCACCAACAAACCCAGAAATTCCCACTTCATCAAGCAGGAAGTAAGAAATGTTTCAAAAAATAATTCACTCGGTGAAAAACAGTAATAAAACAGGAAAGATGGTCAAAAAGTAGGCTTGATATGCAAAGAGAACACAAGCAGATAGAAACCCAAGTCTACCCCCAACCACAGTAAAGAAAGCTGCCTCCACTAAACAGCGGAATCAGAGATGGAAGGACTAGGTATAAAGACATGGTCCAATTGTCATGCTGTCTACAGGAGACAAAGTTTAGATAAACACATATAAGTCATGAAGAATATGTGGGAGGAGAGAATGGATACAGACCAGTCATGCACGTAGCAATCCTATGACAGCTGAAACAGCTGTCCTAATGTCAGAAAAAAGACACTAAACAAACAACAAAAATGAGCTGGGTGTAATACAGACCCACAAGCCCCAGCACTGGAGAGGCTGAGGCAGAAGGATTTCCATGAGCTTGAGGCCAGTTGGGTCAACAGGTCCACCTTGGTTACAGAGTGAGAACTGGTCTCAAAATGAATAGGAAG
This sequence comes from Rhabdomys pumilio, assembly GCA_030674055.1. NCBI lineage: Eukaryota > Metazoa > Chordata > Mammalia > Rodentia > Muridae > Rhabdomys > Rhabdomys pumilio. The sequence goes on along the minus strand of JANHMN010000020.1, from coordinate 42,917,430 downwards.
GGGCACTGGTGAGATGGCTCTACAGTTCAGGACACCGTGTGCTATTCCAGAGGACCTTACTTCAGTTCTCACCACCCACATGGCAGTTCACACTTGTCTGTAACTCCAGTTCCAGGGGACCCAATGCCCTCTTCTGGTAAGCATGTGGTACACAGACATGTGTTCAGGTGTACACATAGAAAAAAATAAAGGAAGAAAGAGAAAGAAAACAGAAGGGAAGAAAATAAGAAACAGGGTGTGTAGGAGGAACATGAAAGGAAAGACAGAATGCAGGAAAATAGCATCCGCTCATCAGTGGACGAGATATATAGTCAAGAGCCTATTGAGAGAGATGGAGATCTGCTGATACAAAGGAGCCAGGAGTGTTGATGTATCTCAGGTTATCAATAGACACTAAGACGTGTGTGTGTGTGTGTGTGTGTGAGAGAGAGAGAGAGAGAGAGAGAGAGAGAGACAGACAGACAGACACAGAGAGATTATCAATAGACAAGAAGAAGAAGGAAGAGGAGACAGACAGACAGACAGACAGACAGACACAGAGAGGTTATCAATATATAAGAAGGAGAAGGAGAGAGAGAGAGAGAGAGACAGAAGACCGACACAGAGAGGTTATCAATATATAAGAAGGAGAAGGAGAGAGAGAGACAGACCGACAGACAGACACAGAAGTTATCAACAGACAAGAAGAAGAAGGTGACAGACAGACAGACACAGAGAAGTTATCAACAGATAAGAAGAAGAAGGAGGAGAGGAGAGAGAGAGAATGTGTGTGTGTGTGTGTGTGTGTGTGTGTGTGTGTGTGTGTGTGTGT
>JANHMN010000020.1:42886016-42916609 GCA_030674055.1 Rhabdomys pumilio | reverse complement strand
TGTGTGTGTGTGTGTGTGTGTGTGTGTGTGTGTGTGTGTGTGTGTGTGACTTGCTGCAAAACCATGTCCAGGAGAAAACAGTCAGCTAATGGAGAAATTGTGGTGGTATTCTATCACCTGTATTTTTGCACTTTACTCTCTTGATTTGTTATCTAGAAGCCATTGCCTAGCTCAAGACCAGAAAGACGCATGCCTGTATACTCATCTAACTTTGGTAGTTCCTGCTCTCTGGCATTCATACATTATTGATAAGCATTATTCAGAGAATAGTTTTAAAAGCACATTAAAACCTGAGCCAGTGCTGCAGATAGTTCACACAGCACCCCACACAGTTTCTCCTGCAATTAACATCCTGCATGAGTGAGGGGCCATCTGTTTCAAAATCCTCTTTGTCATTTCTCCCAGGAGGCGTGGGATCCTGTTGTGGAGGTTAGAGTTTATAGTTGGGCACACCAGCTACACGTATGCTGGCCAGCATTCATGTGGTTTACCTCCCTGATTTTAACTCCTGAACAAAAGAGCTATGTATACAAAAACAACTTTCGTGCAGTCCGTCTCTAATGGGTTGTACTATTATGGGATCTGTAAAATTGTCATAGTCCCTAATACGTTTCAAGGTCTAGATGGCAGGAGCTATCTGTGCTGGTAACACTCTGGTGGCAGGTCTGGAAAATCAGTAACTGGTGTCCAATAAGGTTTGGGCATTATTTTTATATTTATTTATTGATTGATTGATTGATTGATTTTTCGAGACAGGGTTTCTCTGTGTAGCCCTGGCTGTTCTGGAACTCACTCTGTAGACCAGGCTGGCCTCGAACTCAGAAATCTGCCTGCCTCTGCCTCCCAAGTGCTGGGACTAAAGGCGTGCGCCACCACCGCCCGGCATGGGCATCATTTAAAAATCTCTATTCCCTAGCATAACTTTTATTTAGATCTCAGGTCCAACTGATTCTGTCTTGGAAACATCTTAACTCCAAACCCATTTCATCAATAAAAATAGTTTAGTTTAAGCCTTTGCTCTGATATCAGTTAATGTCGCCGGCTCATGCACCAACAGGAATCCATATTAGAGTTGAATAGATGATGCTTCCTCCCCATTGGTCATTTATCTGTTTCACATGGTCTAGTCAGAGAAAACCCAAAACAGCTTCTGCCTTATGCCTCAAACACATATACATGGCTTTGCCCTGCAGTGCAGTTGGATTTCTCATGTATCAACTAAAGGCTCCTAGAGACAAAGTCAGAAGTCACCCATCCCAGGATTGGTCCTAAGTCTTGAGGTGCGGCTAAGTCTGCTTCTGTCTCCATTGGCTCTGCTAGCATGCTGTGGGTACCCTGCCGCTCCACTCACACAGCGCTGCAGATGTGTGCTTTAACACAGCCCCCGTGCCCCTGTGAAGTCTCCCACTGAAGATATTTTTACCCCACACTTAGCATTCTCCATGGCCCAGCTGCTGTCTTGGTGATTATATGTGAGATATACCCAAGTTTTCATAGTCTGGCAGTGATCTGAATTCCAGCTGTTACTGCCCAGTCCTCTGCAGCAGAACATACTATAAAGACTCCCCCCCTTCCCCCTTCCCCTCCTATCTCTTATAGTGATTAATTTCATACTTCAACAACTTAACGACTGACAACATTCACACTGTCAGATTGTGTTGACAAGTATCACCAGGTTCTGAACAGAGGGTGAATCCTTTAAGCACATGCACAATGATTTCTGCCTTTAACAGTGTGCTAGACAATATGTAGGTTTTGCAGCCACACATAGTTGTTTTGCCTCCTGTGGACAAGGTGTGTCTCCTACTTTCCGTTGCTCATTTTGTCGCTGAGACGGAAGAGACTGTTGGGAATACAGATTATCTCTGTCCCTCCGGGCTCCTTAACAAAGTTCTTCAGTTGTAAGCATTTACATTTAATTAGGATGTGTTCATGTCAGCACAGAAGTCAGAGGAAACTGTCTGACTTTCCACGATGTGGGACCCAGGGATAAAACGCAGGTTGTCAGGCTTGGTGGCAAGGGCCTTTATCTGCTTGTCCTTCTCACAAGTGACCAAAATTTATTCGTCATACTTCTGCAGGTTGGAAAGTCCAAGGTGAAGGTGCTGGCAGTATCCTCAAACCTTCTTGTATGACCGGAGAAACAGACAAGCTGTCCCCAGGCCTGTTTTACAATCCCATTCCCAAGGCTCCATCCCTCACAACCTGAACACCTCTGGAAGGCCCCACCTCCTGGTACTATCATACAAGAGACATCAGGTTTCACCAGAACAAACAGGAGAGGGGAACACAGATAAAACCAAAGCAGTTGGTTTAGCATGGATGCCACCCCTCTTCTGCCCTCCCCTCCAGAACAGTCTCTGTTAATGTCTAACCGTATGACATTCACAAGACTTCCCTTTCATTCTCCAGAGCATTCCGGTTTGGAGAATAACATGTACTGTTACTCTAATGTCAACACCATAAGCTACTTTATTTATTTCTCTTTTTTTTTTTTTTTTGAGAAATTTACATTGCAGAATACCGGCATGAGCAATTGCAGGGACTTTCAAATTTTTGACTGAAATTTCAAAAGAAAGGTATATTTTCTTTTTCATCATCATCATACCCTGTCATATACACATACATAGACACCACACACATATACACATATAAACATATACACATTATAGATATATACATATCACATATACATATACACACATACACATGTATATATATATATATATATATATATATATATATAAAGAGAGAGAGAGAGAGAGAGAGAGAGAGAGAGAGAGTCTGAAGCTAGAAAAATATTGTGACTTGTGACCTGTGACCTATATAAAAATGTATGTATGTTATATAAGTTAATGGTCCTTACACACACACACACACAGTCGCAGGAAATGACAGCTGGATATTTTAAGTGTAACATACTGTATGTTTTAACTTACAAATCCTCATTAAACTGCACAACAGGAGTCTCCTTGAGGGTGGAGCCTCACCTATAGAAGGCTTCAGAGTGTAAAATGTGAGCCCGGTCGGATAGCATCTCCTGAGAGGCAAGTAAGTGTCTGTGAAGAAGAGTGCTGTGGAGACGGTGCTGCTGCTGCGGTCCTGCTTACAGGGATACCTGGGTGAAAGTGTTTCCCCTTTAGCTATGGAGGCACACAGGCTGCTTCAGCTAAGGCTACATCCCTGAGCTGGCAGGAGAGGTAGGGGTCACCCACATGGGCTTCTTTTTCAGACATGCAAAATTCAAGGTTTACACCAAGATTCCGGGAGAAAATAAAATAAGTAGGTAAGAGCAGGTAAAGTGTGGAGGGACAGATTCCCCAGGGGGTGCTGTGTGAAGTGCAGTAGGGAACCCGAGTTACAGTGGAATTCTGGGAAGTTGGATGATGTCAGGAACTGGCATTGAGGGGACGGCTTGGGAGAGACTAGGTGTGTGGCAAATGGTGAGGCTGAAGGGTAGGGCTGTGCAGGCCTACTGGGCCTCTGGTGACACCTCTGTGAACCCCCCTACCGCCCACCCGAGGTAGATGAGAGCTACAGGGTTTCCCATTCTTCCTAATGATTTCGTGTTGCTCTGGTTAAATCTTTGCTTGCTATCCCTCCATTCCTTTGGAAATGGAAATGTACACAACACGCTACTGAAGAGTGGAAATGTTTTACGAGAGTTCACAGCTAAATTGCCTAGAAGACATTTGGGACTTTTAGGATAGCTAAGATTGTGGGATCTATGAAAGTTGAGCCAGATGCATTTTGCACTATGAGATATCCATGGGGTTTGTATTTTAAGTGACTCCCATAAGTTCAGGGGTTTAAACACTTGGGCTCCAACTCCTGGCATTGTTTGGGGGAGATTGTGGAACCTCTGAGGCATGAGGTATATAGATAGAGGAAGTGGTCACTGAGTCACTGGGTCACTGGGTCACTGGGTCACTGGGTCACTCGGTCACCAGGTCTTTGAGAGTAATCGTCCTATTTCCATCCCAAGCTCTCTTTTCTTTCTCATCTGCCATGATATGAACAAGTGACAAGCTTGTGCCAGCTTGGACTGAATTGTAACACCATGCTGTTTCCACCATGATAGACAGTGTTCCTAAGTGTAAGCCTAAAAGAAAGAAAAAGAAATCCCTTTCCCCTTAGTTCACTCTGTCAGGCATTACGACCCAATGGTCCCTGACATCCAGCTAGAAAAGTACCGATGGTTTAAAGTGTACTCACATAACATGCACCGGCATTGTCTTCCTTCACAGAATGGCCCTATGAACATTGCCCACCAGTCTAGTTAGCTTTTCTGCTGTTGTGATAAAACATTTTGAATAAAAGCCACGTAGGGCAAGAAAGGGTCTATTTGGATTACACCTCCGGGTCTTAATCCATCATTGAAGAGAAGTCATGGCAGAAACCTGAAGCTGAAATTGTGGAGCACGTTGCTAGTTGGCTCTCTGACTTGCTCACTGGATCTCATGCAGCTGGCTTTCTCTTTGAGTACAGGCTCACCCTACAAGGGACGGTACTACTCATAGTGGGCGGGGCCCTCATAGTGGGCAGGGCCTTCCCACATCAATGGACAGTCAGAGATTTGACCACTGGTGATGAGTTGCTGAGATGGAGACAGGTGGATGCCTGGGGCTCACCAGCCAGCCAGCCAGGATGCTGGCACCAGAGGAAAAAGATCTGAGGCTCACCTTTGGCCTACACACACACACACACACACACACACACACACACACTTAGGAGGCACACATTCACAGACACACACATACACACACTCACTCAAAGGACCTACAGGCACACACACACACACACACACACACACACACACACAGAGGCACGCACACTTAGGAGGCACACACTCACAGGCCAATCTGCTCTATGAAGTTTCTTCTTGCAATGCCTTCAGATAACCGCAAGCATCATCAGATTGACAGCTGACGCTACACTACTCACCTTCTCCGAAGCACAGTTTTTTTCACCTGCTGCAGGGTGTAGGAGGATGATTGAGTCAACGCAGCCTAGTCAACGTTTCAAAGGCGGTCACTACTTCCCTTCTGCCTCTGAACCTACAGAATGGTGCAACGTCACAGGTGTTTAATACCGCGAGAGTAGTTTTCTGTACTGTGACTTCCAACATTTGACCGATGTTTGGTCTCCATTGACAGCGTTACCCCTTTGTTCAGATAATAGACTTGTCACGTTTTACCAGCTTCCAGTCAACACTATCAGAATAGAACCTGTAACTTCTAAAACAAAAGAAAAAAAAAGTCATCAAAACAAACAAGCAAAAACCAAACCAAACCAAACCAAACCAAAACAAAAACCCACCTTGTTACTGAGGGAAAGGGACCAACGAGGACTTTGAGTACATAATGGAAACGGTAGACAAGGCTTCCACTTCTCTTTCTGTTCCCAAGCTAGCAATTTTCACACACAACCCCATCCATTAGCAGAAGAATGTCTTTTCACTCTTAACCTTGAAAATAAAATAACAAAGAAGAGCATCAAGTCCCAAGCAGAGCCGTAGTTGTTGGTGTGGGTGTAAGAATGTAAATGAGCGATCTCCCTGCCCTCTCCACACATTATCTGAATGTGCTGCTGTTTGTTTGGTCTCCCCCACCCCTGCCCTCGTAAGCAATAACAAAGAAGGATGGTACCCAGCTCACGGGTTCCTGACGCTCTGCAATCCACAGAGACCACGGAAGCAATGAAGTCAAGCTCCGTGTCTCTGGGCTGTCAGCATGCAGACCTGATTGATGGCAATTTCTGGCTTTCTCTCTGTTGTTGGGACTCTTCCAGGTGTTGCCACCTGCAGACCACAGGAGATCGCCATGGTGCTGAGGCACCAATCACCCCAAGTCTCCTTGGATCCTACACTGGGAGATGAGTGTCTCCATGGAATCCTTTGTGGAGCTGGCATCCTAGGATTACGCGGGACCTCAAAAGTTAAGCTTTGGAGATGGCTCAGTTGGTAAAGTTCTTTTCTTGCAAATCTGAGGACCTGAGTTTAGTCATCAGAACCTACAAAAAAAAAAAAAAAAAAATGGTGAGCTGAGATGGAGACAGGTGGATGCCTGGGAATCACCAGCCAGCCAGCCAGGATGCTGACACCAGAGGAAAAAGATCTGAGGCTCACCTTTGGCCTACACACACACACACACACACACACACACACACACACGCTTAGGAGGCACACACTCACAGGCACACACATATACACACTTACTCAAAGAACCTACAGGCACACACACAAAGACACACTCAAAGGTCCTTTTGCTTTCTCATCTTTACATTGAGGTTTTTGGACTCTGCCGTGTTCACTTTCTCCTGATGAGTTCTTATTCCTCAAGGACTGCTCATGTGAGTTCCTTTCCTTCCTGAGTAACTGGGACACCTTTCCCAGAACTTCCTGCGTAAAGGCAAGCAGAAGGTGTTAATGAGCAAGTAACGTATTCATTTTTTTTTTTTTTAAATTTGGTGACCAAGACAGAAGTCGAGGAGATATTCACCTCCAAGTCACAAAAGCAAACCATCCTTCCTTTTTGACCATTCATTCTCTACCACGTTTGCCATTCGAGATTCTCAGGGCCTGCCTGTTTCCAGACTTGTTGCAATGTTTCCCAATTCCATTAATAACTTTTTGTAACTGAGTCTGTCCTCAATAGCGAATGGCTAGTTTGAGTTAGAGCCAGCACTAGAACCCAGGCCTATGTATAACCAAAGATGGGGCAACAGCAGAGGTTTGACATTTCTCTTCACTCAGAGGGAGTCCAGATGGGCTTACTCACAACCCTTACTTCTAAATCAGAATTTTCCCCCTGAGGACATTGTTCTGACCCTGTCTAGCCAGAAGACTGTTCAGAGAGAATTCACCTCTCTACCTGCCCCAGGGAAACGGACAAACATGGTGTTTGAACCATTTACCCCAGAGAATGGTCACACCGCAAGTGCCACTTAAGATGGTCTTTTAAAAGGCCCTTCTGTCTTTATTGTGACAGTTAGACTTGCCTGGTCTGCCGAGCATATGAGACCGAGCAGGCTGTCTCTTTTGATTCAGAATTTGAATTCTCTGTGGAATGAAAGGGTTCCTGGCACAGAGTTGGCAATTACTATCTAGGTTTTTCTCTCAACCGTGGGTTTCTTTAGCTGAGCGTTTAACTCTCTTGGCATCAGGCGCCAATGAAAATACTCGTGGCTAAACCATGAGCAGAAATAAACACACTTCTAATCAGTTTAACTGTTGACAAAAGCATGTGGGTTTGCTTGCTTGGGGCCAACGTTTTAAGTGGATTCTGATTTCTTGCAGGAACACCCCTCATTGATGGGTGCAAACAGGGTAATTAGATCTCCAATTACCAGATTCTCATTGGCAAATGGGACCTTTGTGTGGGTAAGATCTCCGGAGTTTTGAGACCAGCTGAAATTGAGGGGATTTTGTTATTGTTGTTGTGTTTTTGAACTGGTCCTCCCAACAAGATACTGGGTATGACTGAAGTTTCTATCTCGCCCTCATCTATAGCCAGGCTGAAGACTTCCCTTTATTCCGAAGAGCCAGTGAAGCAGGGAACCGAAGCCGAAGTCACAGTGTGTGGCTTTTTCTTCCTTCCTCTCTACTCAAAAAAAAAAAAAAAAAAAAAAAAAAAAAAGTGAAGCATTTCAGACCACCCCTTTTTTTTTTCCACCAACTTTGCAGAGTCAACACACCTGCCAATATGTGTTATAAAGATTTCACCATATATAATCATTAAGTTGGAAGACCACTAAACATCTTTGCTCCTTCCTCCTCTGAGTCTTTCATAAAATTTGAGATGAGTTCCAAGACTCTCAAATATCGGTGAGCTACTTTCTGGCAAGTTTTAGCCATACAGTCTTTCTCCTTCTAGTGACTAAGAAGTCCTAGCCCAGATGTCTACCTCAAGTGGGTTTATTACTGTTTATAACCGTGCCTCTTTAGACACGGTTGTAAACCCTCCCTGGTGTGCATGCATGCTGTAGTTCAAAGTGCCTTGGGGAGAGAGAGGACCCAGATGAGAGATCTGCAGAGCACAGTGAAGTTTTATGTGCCCCAAAATGTCATTAGGAAGCCTAATATTCTATATGCCAATTTTACAATAAGTAACATTTTAATTGAAATAAGTTTTAATTGAAAAATACATAAACTATTAATTAAAAAAAAAAAAGTACTGGGCTACTAAGATGGTTCAGCAACAGCTTAATCTGATGCCTTATACCCACGGTGAAAGGAAAGAACCAACTCAAACAATTGTCCTATGCCCTAAACACACACACACACACACACACACACACACACACACACACACTGAACAACACAGAGAATCCTGTGATTCCCTGAGATTATGTTTATTATTGGTAATTCATCATTAATTTTAAAAAGTGGTTGAATACAAAACCTGCTTGCTGGTCCAAAGGGAATCTCTAAAATAGACCTCTTAGTTGGGCCTTCCAATGGCCTTCTATAGTGGCTTTTTCTGCATACCTCTGCTTTGTTTTCAAAGTATAAAGAACTGGATTGGGGAGGGGGCAGGGAACCAGGTATCATTTTATCCTGTGGTTTAAATTCCATTGCTTCTCGATGTCTTTTGTATCTTGAAATCTCCATGTTAAGTTCTGTTCGCAGCCACGTCATGAACAAATGGGTTGGAGAAATTCTCAAACTTCACTGTGCATCGGTCTTAGTAGGTACAGGGGTAGGGCCAGTTGACGCTGCCGCTGTCCATCCATGGAACACATGTTGGGTAGCAAGAGTTGTCATGTTGAATGTGTGTGCACACGTATGTGTTCATGAGTGCTCTGTGCATGTACCTCATCCTTCCATGGCTGTCATTGATCCCTCTAAGATGGGATTCTGGGCATGTGTGTGTGTAAGACCAAAGTCAATCTTATGGGTCTCGCTCAGTCAATCTCTGCATTGACTTTTGAGACGAGGTCTCTCATTTTTACGTGGAACTTCAAGTCAGCGAGGCTAATTGGCTAGTGGGCTCCAGGGATCCACCTGTCTATGTGCACCAAGCATTCACCCAAGCATGCATCTGCAGGAAGACAATGTACATGAATAACGGGGATCCGACTCAGGTCCTTGGGCAAGCTCCCCATCTCATTCCCTCTAAAATCAAAGCTTGTCTTCTGTCTGCATTTTGAACACACAATGGCATACTCACCCTGAGGTGGTTTTCCCTCTTGTTTGTGGAGGATGTCTGATGAGCCGTAAGCATCAGGACCCACCCCTGCTGACTCATGTACTACTGAACCCTCCTTAGGCTGGCTTTCTCAGCCATTCTCTGGGCTGTTAGCTCAGGTTTCTGCTCAGATGTGCTTGTGCTGCGGGCTGTGAGGGGCTTCACTGATAATGGCATCTGAGGGCATTCAATTAGCACATTTCAGGTTTCTCTGGTCATAGACGCCCCTTCTGATTCTCCACTAATGCAGCTGGGTCTTTTTTCTTTTCCAAATCATTAGGCATCCTCCCACGTTGCTCCTCACTCCCAGCCCATCGTGGAGAAGGAGTCTATTTTAATACTTTGCTAGCACATCTGCCTGCGAGGGTAATTTAGGGAGAAACCAGGTGCTAACATTTTTTTTTTTTTTAAAGAAGTTCGTTTTTCTGAATCCTTCTAAGACATTGATCCTGCCTCCTGTTATTCCTTGAATCTGAGCATGAAGCTCTGGCATTAATAGATAGGTGTGAGGAAGGCTGTGTCTGGCAGTAGAAACTGAGTCTGGGAAGGTGGGAGGGATTGGTGGGGAGGAGCCTTTTGTCTGTGGGAAGAAACTCAGGTAGTGAATTCTGCAAATGACCTAAGTCCTGATGTGGGGGAAGGAGGTGGAGCCCAGCAAAGGTAGGACCTGGAGGTGTGACCCAGCTGTGAGGTTAGCTAGGCCAGGACTCTACTGCTTAAGGTTGCTTAAACCCCTAATGGGCACAGGGATTCTCTGGAGGAATCTTGTTGAAAAGATTGGGGCTGGTGTTGGGGCGCAGGTGTTAGAGGACTTGTGAACTCTCATAACCTCCAGTTTAATCCACAGCAGTGTATACACCGGGCGTGGTGCTACACACTCCGAAATAAGAGCTGGAGGGTCAGAGCTGAAGTTCAAGCACATCTTCAACTACATAGCTGGTTCGAGCACGGCCAGCCTTGAGGGCAACTCAGGACTGACAAAAGTGAACTCGTCCAGGCTCTATTATTGTAAAGAACTTATTCGTTTACGTATATGTGTGTATAGATTATTGAAACAACTTATAGATAGCAGTTTTTGACATTTTTGGTGTACAAAATGGATTTTGTTTGCCTGGCTGTTTTAAAATAAGTTTTAGGCCAGCAAGATGGAGTGGCTAAGGGCATGGGCTGCCAAGCCGGATAACCTGAGCTAATCTCTGAGAACAGCAGGGTAGAAGGAAAGAGATGACCCTCCCAAGTTGTCTTCTAACTATACATGTGCCACGGGGCCTGGTGTCACACACCGTACACACCCACACAAACACTCCATCAGATCAGTCCATATAACGTAATTTAAAAGTTTCATCTTTCGCCAGGCAATGATGGCACATGCCTTTAATCCCAGCACTCAGGCAGAGGCAGGCAGATCTCTGAGTTGGAGGCTAGCCTGGCCTACAGAGTGAGTTCTAGTACAGCCGGAGCTACACCAAAAAAAAAAAAAAAAAAAAAAAAAAACCCAAAAAAAACCAACCAACCAACCCAAACAAACAAAAACCCTGTCTTGGAAAAATAAGAAAAAAAGAGAGAGAAAGAGAGAGAGAGAGAGAGAGAAGCAAAAACTGCTTTAACTTTCAGAGAAAGTGTGGGTTAAAGATGAAATCAAGCAGTAAGTAGTTTCCCAACTAATTTCTGAGCCCAGGCTGCCCCTACTGCTCAGGAAACCCAGGTTGCCCAGAACAGCACCTGTCACATTTCAGGAACCTGCCTTTATGAATCATAAACATGTGAGTCCACTCTCACACTGTGACTCATTTCTTCAGGTTGCACGTTCAACAGATATTAAGAAAGGTATAATTTGTGGAAACAGGTCCAAGGTTGGGTGGGGGGTGAGAATCCCTGGGAAATCTGACTCTGGAGACCAGCATCAGGGTGCAGATCTGAGTTTATTGCCCAGCAACTAAGCTTATATACAGTGTGAATCCTTGGCCAGTCGTCTCTCTCTGCACTGTCACTGTGCTCCAGTGAAGGCCCTACCTGGTGAGGTAACTCAGAAGGAGTCAGGGAAGTATCATCATCTGCGAGGACTTCCATAAACACTGGGGAAGCAGACACCCGCCACCCCGGCCTGGGGTTCCTTTTTGCTGTCTCACCGGTATGCTGGGAGCTGTCTTAGATCTAATGCAGTTGCAGCAGACCAGGACTCTTCCAAGGAGTCCCAGGAGCCTGTGGCACCTCGCTCTCTCCCTCACTTTTTCCTTCACAAGGTTGACTTTCACATCCCCCATGGCTTCCCCTTCTGTTTTTATGCTAAGTCCTTAACAGGACTTCCAAGAGGTGGGACTTGGTACACAACTGTTGAGCCTTGACATTTCAAGGGATAAAGATTGTCCCATAAAGTGATACGACGTATCATAATATCACAAAAAATAAGATTTCCTAAGAATCCTGTGTGCTCGCCTCTGTCCTGCCCACCTGTCATTTGCTAGTCCTGTCACTATCAACATGGTTCTTGATGGCTTCATCACTCAGGTCCTCCCCTACTGAGCAGTGTTCCATTGTGTGAATGCACCGCCCTTTTTTTATCCATTGTCCTTCTGCAGGACAGTTTGCATTCAGGTTTTACTGCTGTGGTAAGTGTCTGTCTGCAGGTTTAATGTGGACAAAGGTGTTCAAATCCCGTAGCTAAGACAATAGTGATGAAGATTACTGGCTCATACATGCATGTCTATGTTTATAAGAAATTGCCAAACATCTTCCAGTTTGCCTGTGTTGTTTTACAGTGCCACCAGCAGTGAATGGAGCCCCTTCCCAGTGCACTCTTGCCTGCGCTGGATGTGGTGGCCAGTGTTATGGAGTGTCACCCGTCTACCTGGTTTCAGTGACATCTCATTAAGTAAGTCTACAACAGCTTAGTGATATACAACAGCAAGTGTCATTTCTCACTTAATTGTTATGTGTATCTCTTCACCAGCAAGACAAAGAGCAATTCAATCCTGCAGCCTTGTGTGGACCTCAACTAATAAGCAACAGGAATAAACATATAGACGATATTCCTTCCTGAGCCCTCAGAAGGGGTAGCAATAGGTATGGAATTCCACGGTCGCGCAGGGGCTCTCCATGGGATCACAAGTCCAGTTGCCCAGTGTGGTGGCTGACCCACAAGATGTCGATGTCACACATATCCCCAATCTCTCTCTTTTAGCCCCTTCCTCTCATTTTACTTTGCCCCTCCCCCCCAAAACTGCTACTACTCGTGAATCCTTCTCTGCTCTGAAGAACCCAAATTGGAGCAGTCAGTGTATAACAAGAAGTCAGGAAGTGAGGGCAGGATCTGGTCGAGCAGAAAGAAGAGGGAAAGGTGTAGGCTTATATTTTTGAAAACTTACTTTTAATAAGGGTTTTCAAATGCTTTGACTCCCCTTCTAGCCCATTTAAAGATAGGGGAGGGAAATGGTAAATAGGACAAGAGGATGTGGGCCTGTTTAGAAGTAGTTCTTTGGGACAGGATATCAAACAGCAGAAACAGCCAGACCTCCCCCAAATTGGCATGAGTCAGGAGTGACAAGAGCCAGCAGGGACACCAGGAGAAGTTCTCTCCTGTGCCTCTCTCAAGGAAGTGAAGATCAGAGAAGACTCAAGACCAATAAAGCGTTGTACAGCTAGCTATGCAAGGATGCCACCATTGTCCATTGAGTCCAATTTATACTCTCTCCAAACATCATATGTCCTCCCACGGGTCTTGCCTCAGCAAAACATTACATGAGTCTGCATCACATGACACAACCAGAACCTTCCACTTCAGAAAGGTTTTCCTTCTGAGCCAGGGAAGTGTTACTAGAAGACAGGTGAAAAGACGGAGAAAGAAGGTAAGATTTCACAGGCTACACTTCCTCACTGATCTGCTTTAAAGGAAAGAGGATGGTGAAGGTGCTCAGAGATGGGCTAGGGTGATGGCTCCACGGAAAATCTTTGCCTTGCAAACAGGAGGACCTGAGTTAGGTCCCCAGAACCTATGTAAAAAGCCAGGCATGACAGTGTGTCCCTGTAATCCCAGCATCAGGGAGATGGAAACAGAAGGATCCCTGGGGCTTGCTTTCCAGCTAGCCTAGCCTTCTTGAGTTCCAGGTCAGTGAGAGACCTGTATCAAAAAGTAAATAAATAACTAAATAGCAATGACTGCTGGCATTGTCTTCTAGCCCACCCACACACATTCCTGCACACATGTGCACACCTGCACGCACAAACATGCACATACAAACAAAAAAGAAAGATACTCAGGGTGCTAGGAGTCCCCCAAAATATACACCCCCAAAACTCTTAGAAAGAATGTTCATTCTGTTCCCAAGGAATACGGACAGGAATCTGTCCTTGGCAGAAGAGAAGCTGGAGGTGATAAGGGAAACCATGAGAGGGCTTGCTCTCCTGGTCTGGACCTGAACTGAAGGGATGGAGACCTTCCTACTCTTTCTATTTGTAGACACAGAATTCAGAGACAGAAGGTGTCCTGGCACTTGCCTTGAGTCAGAGTCCCCAATGTGTGAGAGCTTCATAAAATGCTCAATAGGCCAGAGTCACAGTTCTTAGCAGCAAGCCAGCAGGAAGCTCCACCTGGCCAGCTTGGCCCTGATTGCTCTTCAGTTCCTTTCTCTGACCTAACCAGCCATCCCAAGTCAGGGCCTGAGAGAACTCAAGAAGCAACTTGGGAGTCTCCACTGGCACTAAGTACAGGTATTCTCAACGCTGTTTATGAGGAGTGAGAGAGGGAAAGGGGTGGAACTCTAAACCTTCATGCATCTGAGAGACTCTGCACATCCAGAGGCTGTGGCAACTGAGACCCAAAGTGATGTAGGCAGGCAAACGTAACAGTTTAGACTATTTCCTCATTGGAAAATCATCAAACCAACTCATCCAGCTATAAGTAAAGGCAGTTTGCAAGGGGACAATCTGGAAGACAGTATACTTATCCCCGAAGGGCTGGAATGGTGGCTCAGCAGCACTTCCTGGTCTTCCAAAGGACCCAAGTTCAGGGTCGTTCAGCACCCATGTCAGGCAGCTGGCAACCACCCATAAATGCAGCTCCAGAGGCTCCAACTACCTCTTCTGGCCTCCTCAGGCACACACACACACACACACACACACACACACACACACACTTTTTGTTTTGTTTTTAATAAGGGTTACAATTGTGATTGTTTCTCATTAGACCCAGTCCATCAAATTCTTACCACCTGAGTTCAGATCCCCAGCAACCACCTAGAAAGTCAGGTTCAATATCCTGTACCTGAAATCCCCAGGACTAGGGAGGCAGAGACAAGATCCTGGGGCTGTTGGCCAAAGCAGTATACTCCAAGGTTCCATGAGAAACCATCAAAGGCTGAGGCGGAGAGGAACTGAGGAAGACAACTCAGTATCAACCTCTGGGACCCCAAATGCATATGTACATCTGCACTGAAGCACTCGTGTGCACACCCATGAAAACATACAAACAAGATTATAGGTAATGATACTGTAAAGCTATGCATGGTAAGAGGTCAGAGATTGGCGGGAGTTGGCTCTAAGGTGACACCTGATGGTCTCAGTGGCTTTATGCTGTGGTCAGGCAGTGCTACCTAATATTGGGGGTTGCCGAAGAAATCCCAAATCTTAGCTCTGCCGTTCTCTTTTCTATCACGTTCAGTCCTAGCACAGCTGCAGGGTCAGGATCTTAAAGGATGGTCTTTCAGTTGGATGGAGTCGGGGCTTGGCTCTGGGGTGCTACTTGATGAGAATTGTCAGGCCAGTCTGCTCCATGTCAAGCAGACGGATCTGGCCAGTCAGCATTAAAGCATGTGTGTCAGAGTTAACCTGCACTGAGCCTTGTTAGAATGTGCTTTCAAGAAAGGGTTGACACTCAGTGTAACTAAGCCTAAAAACCTCAGCCAAGACTGAACTCAGAGATCATTTGCATGCGATTTCTTCTATTGGTTTTTAATCCAACACCTACAAGAACCATCAAACAATGACAACAAAAGACCACAATACGCAGCCAAGCGATTTCTTGCTGGCTTCTTACTCCTAAAGACAGATTAAAAAGGCATTGTTTTCTTTGACATACAAAGTATCTAGTCTCTGACATACAAAGTATCTAGCCACTGGTGTCCCGTAAACTTGAGTGAAGCACAAGAATACTGCAGGGGCGGGGGTGTGCTTGAGGAGAAATTTGCATACGCATTTCCATTAGGGTTAAAGACATTTAAATCCACATTACCCTCGGCCGAATAATGAATGCACTATTATAGAGGAGGCTTAGCGTGTGTCGCCACTGCCTTTGGCGGGTTCAAGTCTTGCTCGGGATGTAATATTTAGTGACTCATTTTTTTTTTTCCTCATGCATAGGGTAATAGGCTTTAACTTTCTAAGCTTTCCTGCCAGCCCTTGCCCTCCTGCTGTGCCATTATATTGAACTTGCAAGCAGGAAGCTCTGTCCAGCTCGCCCAGATTACCACAGCAATAGGCCCGCTGAGGGGGCTGGTGTCAGGATAAGTGTTAGAGAGGGAGCTGCCCCATCTTGGCATGCTGTTCTCATCTTATTAAATACAGCTTTGTGGAAGCAGGGAGCCTGCCTCTCAGTCACACTGGCTCAAGCCTGGTCCAACTGCTACTGTCAGACAATATGAGACTAGGAAGCACCACAGCTAATAGCAGGTGCTGCTTCCCACATGACAAACACAAGTCAGAGGAGCTCTTATTATGAGACTGACTTCATGAGCTGGTGTGAGCGTGTTTTATTTTACTCTTCTAGATGCTTCTCTGAGGCCAAGATCCAATTGAGAAAGCCCGGTGTTTTGGGGAAATGAAACAAACACGGTCCCATTGAGAAGCGACCAGTCTCCCTTAGAGCATATAAGTCGAAGGATGGTTGCTATCCACCTTCCAGTTTCAAGTTCCCTTGGGTCTTTCTGTTTTTAAAATATTACATTTTTAATGTATTCTTTGAGAGGTATTTAATGCTGGCATACAATGTATTTTGATTCTAGTCATTTCCCACACCCCCTTCATCCCCTAACTCCTCCCACATCTACCTTCCACTGCTCCATCCTGCCCCCAAATTCATTTTTTTTCTTTCTTTCTTTCTTTCTTTCTTTTTTTAATGAACTGCCAAGTCCAATTTGTGTTGTCCAAAAAAAAAAAAAAAAAAAAAAAAAATCAGGGGTGCGGAGCCAGTCGGTGGATCTTCCTTAAATTCCAGAGTTAACAGTAGTGACCTGCAAATCCGAGACATAATCTTAACTCCTCGTCTTAGCACAGCAAGGCAAAGGCAGGGTGTAGACAGATGAAAACACAAAAATGAACCAATTAACCTGGAAATAAGTCAGAGTTTAGGTTTGAGAGTCTCTGTCTTACTCCGAACATTTGCCTTCATGTATGTCTTGGTTATACAATGCTGCAGAATAAATAGGCCACTACATTTAACAGCTTGTAATGTTGGCCATTGTTAGTGGTTTGAAGTGAAGTGTCCTGCAGGAACTTAGAACATCCCCCTCCCCCCCCATAGATGGAACTGTTTGGGGAAGTTTTTGAACAGGATCCTGCATTGAGAGATGTGGGACGGTAGGGTGGTAGAGGTGGGCTTAGTGGTTTGGCCTTGACTCTCTCTGCTTCTTGGTTGATACCATAAGGCAGTTACCACAGGCTCCCACCATCACAGAACAACCTGCCATTGTGCCTGCCCCACAGTGATGGCCTGTAACCCCTCAAAGCATGAGCCAAAAGGAGGAGGAGGAGAAGAAGGAGAAGGAGAAAAAGGAGGAGGAGGAGGAAAAGAAGAAGAAGAAGAAGAAGAAGAAGAAGAAGAAGAAGAAGAAGAAGAAGAAGAAGAAGAAGAAGAAGAAGGGGAGGAGGAGGAGGAGGAGGAGGAGGAGGAGGAGGAGGAGGAGGAGGAAGCAGCTTCCTTCCTAAAGTTGCTTCTGTCGGCTATAAAAAAAAGTAACAAATGCTACCACTTTCTCTCTGTGAGCTGGCAGCTAAGGGTGAGGCTTGAAAGAGTTAAGTTGGCCTAAGCCTCAGCAGACACTGGACTTTCTCACACAGGGTCTCTTCTGCACCTGTGATCTGGTTATGGATGAGACCAGGACATCCAACATTCTCTCTCTTTTTGTTTTTGTTTTTGTTTTTGTTTTGTTTTTGTTTTTCCAGACAGGGTTTCTCTGTGTAGCCCTGGCTGTCCTGGAACTCACTCTGTAGACCAGGCTGGCCTCGAACTCAGAAATCCGCCTGCCTCTGCCTCCCAAGTGCTGGGATTAAAGGCGTGCGCCACCACCGCCCGGCCTCAACATTTTCTTGAAAGTCTCACTGGGGCTGGTGAGATTGTTCACTGAGTTCACAGTGGTTCTCAACCTTCCCAGTGCTGAGACCCTTTAGTATTCTTCCTCATGTTGCAGTGACCCCCGACCGTAAAATTATTTTTGTTGTGACTTCATAACTATAATTTTGCTGCTGTTATGAATCATATCGTAAATGTCTGTGTTTTCCAATGCTCTTAGGGGAACCTGTGAAAGGGTTGTTCGGCCCCACCCCCCAAAGGGGTTGCGAATCACAAGCTGTGTCCCTGCTTTAGAGGATTTAGTATTTCTCCATGCTTTCTCAGTCTGTAAATGCTCCTGTCCCACGTGTCACATCTTACTTCTCTTCTCCAAGAGGACACTTGTTTGCTTCTGCACTTCCTTCCTGTGCTGACCCACGTGACCCCACCACTGCCGCATGTGAATCAGTGTTGCAAGTGTTCTATTAGTCACTGGTCTACCACAGAAAATGCAGTTTACTGTTTGTGGCTTTTTCCTATAACAAGGTATATATATATGAAGGTATATATATGGAGATCGATGGATGAGAGATGGATGGATAGGTAGATAGATGAGAGAGAGAGGGAGAAAGAGAGAGAGAGAGGAGATGATAGGTAGATAGGTAGATAGATAGATAGATGATAGGTAGATAGATAGATAATAAATAGATAGATGATAGGTAGATAGACAGATGATAGATAGATAGATAGATAGATAGACAGATAGAAAGATAGATAATAAATAGATAGATAGACAGACAGATAGATAGATAGATAGATAAATGATAGGTAGATAGATAGACAGATGATAGATAGATAGATAGATAGACAGATAGACAGATAGATAGACAGACTGACAGATGATAGATTAGAAACACTTACGAGAGTCCAGTTCTCTTCTACCAAACAAAGCATTAAAAGAGGTTTACAAAAAAAGAAAATGTATAATTTCCACATGGATTTATTTTATTTTGGAAGTGATTTTCATTGCTTTTTTTTTTAAAGAAAAAAAAAAAAGTCATTGAGATGATCAGTATTAACTAAAATTGAATTTATTAATTTTATTTTTAATGAATAGATACCTTCAAATTCAGTTTTAATTTCTAATTTAACAAATGCCAATAAACAAAGCTTACTTAAGCAAAACCCCTTTTAAGAATCCTCTGGGGGAGAGATTGTGGGAGGGAATGTGAGTGGAATGTAAAGTGAATAAGTAAATATTAAAATTAAATAATATAATAAAAAAGAATCCTCACTGGCTATTAGGATTATAAAACCGGTGAGAGTCAGTGGATAAAGGCACTTGCTGCTAAGCCTGACGACCCCGGAGCTTCAGTCCTGAAGACTTACACAGTTGAAGTAAAGAAAGAACAATTCCCATGAATTTTCCTCTGACCTTCCCATCATACACACACACACACACACACACACACACACACACACACACACACGCAAAAATAAATTAATGACTGAATCAATAAACAATTTTAAATTAAAGAATATAAAAGATCCTCTAACTGGGTGGTGATGGCTCACACCTTTAATTCCAGCACTCAGGAGGCAGAGGCAGGTGGATCTCCATGAGTTCCAGGTTATTCTAGTCTCAGAGCAAGTTCCAGGATAGCCAAGACTACACAGAGACACCCAGTCTTGAAAAATCAAAGGGGAAAAACAGATTGTGGCGAGCAACAAAGGGGAGTCTTTGTACGTTTTGTTGAGGAGGCTGTGCGTGTGTGCCTGAGGACAATACCCCTTCTCTTGGATAAACATTGTATGCACAACTTTTCATTCAAGGGTAGATGTGTATTTAACTTTTTAAAGAAATGAAGCACAAGCGTGTGCGCATGCGTGCGTGCGTGCGTGCGTGTTGCTTGCCAGCTTGTACATGGGTACGTGCTAAGGCCAGAGGGTGACAGATTCCCTGGAGTTGGAGTTAAAGGCAGCAGTGAACAGCCATTTGAGGGGGCCAGGAACTGAACTCAGGTCCTTTGCAAGATCGGTACGCACTCTTAACTGTTGCTCTCTGTGGTGATTTGAATAGGTTTGGCCCCCATAGACTCATGTGTTTGAAGGCTTGACTGACTGTGAGTGGCACTATTGGGAGGTGTGGCCTTGGAGGAAGTGCATCACTGTGGGGATGGTCTTTGAGGCCTCCTGTGCTTAAGCTCTGGCCAGTATGAAATTCCAGCCTCCTCCTGCCTGCCTACAGAAGACAGCATCCTTCTGGCTGCCTTTGGGTCAAGATGTAGAAGTCTTGGCTTCTTCAGCACCATATCTGCCTAGATGCTGCTATGCTTCCTGACATGATGATATGGACCGAATGTCTGAAACTGTAAGCCAGCCCCAATCGAATGTTTGCTTTTATAAGAGTTGCCTTGGTCATGGGGTCTCTTCACATCAGTAAAACCCTAACTTAGACATTCGCTCTCTCCAACCTCTCTGTTCATTTTTTGAAATTTTAACTTGGCTGCCAGGGGTCGGGGATGACTGTCACAGCATGCTTGTGAAGATCAAGGCAACTTGGAGGAACCAGGTTTCTCCTTCCATTCTGTAGATCTCAGGGATTTAACTGATGAGGTGGAGGCGGGGGTGAGGTGTGTCACCTCCATCTGCGTAGCAGTTGCACCGGCCCCCACATTTGTCTTCCTAAACTGTAGCCTTAGTTTGAGCTGGAAACCTTTTCTGGGCTAAATGCTGGCATGTGTTTTTTGTTAATGTTCTTATTTCCAAGTGACTTAACAGAGAGGATGAGACAGACACCCAAGTTTCATCTTGGGTCATGGAAACCCCAACCTGATGCTTGTACTGGATAGTTTTATGTCAATTTGACACAAGCTAAAGTCAGCAGAGGGGAAAGAACCTCATTTTAGAAAATGCTTCCATGAGATTAGGCTATAGGCAAGTCTGAAGAGCATTTTCTTAATTAGTGATTGATCAGAGAAGGCCTGGCCCGTTGTGGGTGGGGCTATCCTTGGGCCAGTAGTCCTGGGTTCTATAAGAAAGCAGGCTGAGGTAAGCAGCACTCCTCCATGACCTCTGCCTCCAGGTTCCTGCAGGCTGTGAGATCCTGTCCTTTGATGATGAACAATGTGGTGGTTTGAATGAAAACGGCCCTCACAGGTTCACAGGGGTGGCATTGTTAGGAGGTGTGGTCTTGTTGGAGTAGTTATGTCACTGAGGGTGGGCTTTGAGGTTTTAGACTCTTATGCCAGGCCCAGTGTCTCTCTCTTCCTGCTGCCTTTGATCCACATGTAAGACTCTTGGCCATCTCTCCAGTATTATTTCTGCCTGTATGTTGTCATGCCTTACACCATGAAGACAATGGACTAAACCTCTGAAGTATAAGCCAGTCCCAGTTAAATGCTTTCCTTTATAAGAGTTGCCATGGCCGTGGTATATCTTCACAGCAATAGAAATCGTAACATGGAAGTCTAGGCCAAATGAGTCCTCTCCTCCTTAACTTGTTTTTTGGTTATGGTGTTTCTTCATAGCAATAGTAACCCAAACTAAGACAATGCTTCTCCCTCTTTTCACCCAGTGGACAAAGAGACTGTGAAGGAAGGCTCTGCAGCCTTAGAATATGAGAGAACTATGGGAGGGAAGGGACAGGGACCCACTTCCCACTTCACAAAGGTACAAAGTAAGAGATAAGCCTGCACGATGCTAGGCCAATGAGTTACTGACACCATGCATTATTGTTCTCCCCTGGGCTCATCCTGCAGGATACCTCTTCCAACTCTGTAAATTGGTCAGAGCACTAGCCTCAGTGCCACTCAGGTGCTAAGTAAATGTTACTACAGAGAAAAAAAGAAAATAGTTGATTTAAAAAAAAAAATATTAGTTGAGGATATGGCTGTAGTGTAACCAATGCAAGAGGAAACAACTGTAACCTTCTTTCTCTTCCAAACTATCCACCCTCTCCCTGGTCTGCTAAGAGTTCTGACAGCCAGGCGGAGGGATGTCTAAAGATTATTATTATCAGTCTGTTATTTCTCTTTTCCATCTCAATTTCTCCCCTTTGAAAGGTTTTTTGCTGCTGCTATAGTAGCAAATGGTATCCTTCCCTACCCTCCAAAATATCGAACCAAACCAAGCAAAACAGTAACCATATTAAAATAAAATCATACTCCCTGGATATTAGTTGAATCTGAGAAAGACAGTCTCTAGCAGTGTAAACACTAAAGACGGAATGGATCTCTGGAAATTGCTGTACAGGCTAACCCTGTGTTATCCACTGGCTCTCACCTCCTTAATAACCCACAAACTCAAGCCTTCTCACGGAAAGCCCAGCAGTCACACCCCACTTCTCCACCAAGAGTTCCCAGCCAAGAGCTGTAATGAGGTCTCCCGGAGGGCCAGCCCCCAGTATGCTCATTAAAGATGTTACATATCTGCTGAGCAAGCCTTGTCAACAGTGAGTGTCTCTCTGGACTCAGTTTGCAGGGTGAGTTGGTAGGCTTACTAGGTCTTTTTTTTTTTTTTTTTTTTTTCAATTAATCCTCTCTCCCAAGAAATGTGCTAATCTGCACTGGGCCCTTGTTCCTGGTGTGAATTACCTGATTTTTACTGTCTCCGAAAACATCATACATGCTCATAAAACGTTACAGTTGTACTGTCTAGTGTTAGCCAGAACTGAAAGACTGTGCGGTGGGTGGGGAGAAGGCCAGAATTAACTCACTGTGTTTCAGGTAAATCAACAAGACCTGGGATGGAGACTGGAGACTGGTTTAGTTCCACTCATTCTTAGACAAGTCAATATAAATTATGGTAGACTGGTGATTGTGTCAGATATTTTATGAAGACATGAGTTTTCAGATTCATTTCAATGAAAGTTTAAGTGATTCCTAGTACACAGAGAGAAAAGCATGTCTAGATTCAATATGGGAGACGGAGAGATTGCTCAGTGGTTAGAAACACTCGCTGTTCTTCCAGAGGACCTGCGTTCAGTTGCCAGCACCCGCATCAGTTGACTGTTAACCTCTTGAATTCCTGCTCCAGGGGACTGGACCCCAGGGGACTGGACCCCACCCGGTTTAGATGCTAGGAACTAAACTCTGGTCCTCTGCTAGAGTGTTGTGTGCTCTTAACCACTGAGAGCTCTGCATGTTGTGTTGTTGTTTGTTTGTTTGTCTGTTTGTTTTAAACCATGAGAACCACCAACTACCCAACCTCTATGGCTGAAAAGAACAGCACAGCTTAGACTAGAGAAAGACAAGAAGAGGTCCTTTCAGCTGGTGAGTCCACAGAGAGAGAACAGGAGTAAAGGAGGAAGAGTCTATTAGAACGAGGACTGCAGTATAGTCCTGGAAGCCAGAACACAGTGAGCAAGAGAGCAAGAGTGAGCAAGAGAGAGTGAGAGTGAGAGTGAGAGAGCGAGAGAGCGAGAGAGAGACAGAGAGAGAGACAGAGACAGAGAGAGACAGAGAAAGAGAGACAGAGAGACAGAAAGACAGACAGAGAGAATGCTGATTGCTGTGTGCATTTTTGGCAAAAATGAAATATTTAGCCTTGTTACACCAACCCATATTGAAGGATGGCAGACACCCACTCAGCCTGCCCGAATGCTCAATTTTCAATCTCCAACTTTTTTTTTTTTTACACATTTATGACTCATAGAATAGTGAGCAGAGTGTCCTCACGGTCGCAGGGCAAGTACGTTACCAACAGAGCCATCTCCCCAGCCCATATCAGAATATCTTTTCTCCTCCTCTCACTTTTAATGTAGGGCTAGCAAGGAGGAAAATGTAATCCAATATGTAGGTTATATGTGTGCACATGTGTATGCCCCTGCACTCCTGTGGAGACCAGAACAGACCTTCAAATGTCTTTGTCACTTTCTGAGTTACTACCTTGAGAGGGTCTTACTGAACAGAAGCTGGACATTTTAGGGAGCCCACCCATCTACACACATCCACCCATTTGTACCCCATCCACCTATCTGCACCCCCTCAGTGCCAGGGGGTATAAGCACACACACAGATGCCCCCTTTTACATGGTCTTTGGGTCAGACACAGGTCCTCATGCTTGCTGAGCAGGCATTCTACTCCCTGAGCTGACGTCCCAGCCCGTATGTGTGTGCACACTGCCACCAACCTTACATGATTACCACGGGTGTGCAACCCATTTCTTGTCAAAACCTCGAGTCAGAACTGGGAGCATCAACATCATGGGTTGTGGAGGGACCCATAAGGCTTCACCTCTCTCTGAGGCGCTTTAGGTAGTTAGTGGTTGCTGGGAAGGGTAGTTATATTCCTGATCGGTGTGGCCACCACTAAGTCATACTCTACTCATGCAGGCAACCCTAATTAAACGCAGTGGGCCGCAAGGGTGAGAGAAGGCATGAAAGTAGGAGAGGGGGTGGGAGGAGGGGTTCAGTGGGTGGGGGGGGCGGCGAGAGAGGAGAGTGGGAAGACGTGATGGAAGTACATTACATCAGTGTACATGAAATTCTGAAAGAACTGATTTGTGAAAACTTTAAAACAATTGTGCTCTTTGCATAGGTACAGAACATGATTCTCTAACTAGATTTCCACGCAGCAGCTCACAAACCCACAGAGTCACGGTGGCCGAGTCGGAGGCCAGAAGAGGGCACTGGATCCCCTGGAACTGGAGTTGCAGGTGGTTATGAGTTGCCCAACATTGGTGCAGGGAACAGAGCTCCTCAGGTCCTCCGGCACAGCAGCAGATGCTCCCAGGCAGGAACCACATCGCCTGCCTCCCTTTCTGCTCTCTTGGGAGATTAACACACTGCCTGGGACACAAAGCATCTTCAAGATCTTCAAAGATCTTCAAACGTCTAGATACTTGTGATGGTCTGGGAAACAGTTCCTATGAGGACTGAAGCTGGCTCAAAGTTCTAGATACCGTCATGTCCTTTGGGAACAAGTCGTGGCTCTACCACTGAAGACTGCATGACTGTAGTGATAGCAGCTGGTGCCTGTGTGGCACCAGCTATATGTGGACCGACCGATCTTAATTTCTTGAATCCTCACATCACCCCCTTGGGGCAGTAGCTATGGTTTTCACTTGCATTTCACAGTTGAGGGAGCGAGAGTCGAAGGGGAAAGCTAAGCTCATGCGTCCTTTCATAGGCTTACAGGAACATGTGACCATGCTTTTCATGGCCACTGGGGATCTGAATTCAGGACCTCATACCCACTTAGCAAACCCTCTCACTTGCTGAACCAAAGCCAGCCACAGTCATTGATTATTTGTGGCTAACATAACACAGTCATGTGCTCCACTCTTGAGAACTTGACAAGCCCAAAGAATGCGTAATCTTTCTGCCTGGTTTCCGTGTTCTATTTAAATCAGGGAGCAGATGTCACCTGCTTAAATACAAATCAAGTCGGCCTCAGCAAGGTGGTGAGGGCGGTCTGCTACCCACAGAGGTTAAGGAGGTTGAAACTGGTCCGTTCTGGGTTTAACTGTTCTCCTTTGAGGTCATTTTCCAACTCCCATAGTCCTTTTCCAAAGAGGAAGAGGCAACCCTCTGAAATCTGAGGGCTAAACTCATCTTCCCATCCTCACCCCCGAAAGAAGTCATTTTCCAGTTGATACGTCTTCATCACAAACCCAAGATATGGCACCAGGCAGGCTGCAAGTTATTTTTAGAAGAACAGTGTACACAATGGGGGGCGGGGGGATTGCAAATGAGAGCAAAAAGGAACAGACAATTGCTTTGGGGGACTGCACAGATTAGTACATCATTGCATACTAACAAAGTGCTAATTGCCCCTTTTGACCACAGGCCCAGTTTACAAAGCTTGTGCACAAATGTGCTCTGTGCACTAAATTACAAAACTAACACTGCATTATTTCTCAGTACAGCTTGTAAATTCTTGTAGGGCAGGATGTATTAGCATTCATTAAATCAGAGAGACGTGGAGAAGAGGAAGGAGGGAGGGAAGGAGGGAGGGAGGGAGGGAGAGAGAGAGACAAGAGACAGACAGAGATAGAGAGAAGAACAGGCTGACTAATCACTCAGATCACCAATGTCTCGATTGTACACGGACAGCACCATTCCAAGAGAACAGCATCTATTTTTCTGGATTTGGATAACACAGTTTCAAATCAGCCCCAGGAGTAAGAGAATTGAAATTTACCAGCTAAAAGTTAAGCTAGCTTTAATTTTAGCTATCATATGTGTGACCACTTACTGAGGGGACTGTTATGTATTGACGAGTCAAACAGTGTATATCCCAAAGCAGTGGAAAAATGTGCCAAAGGATAAGTGGAGTTTCACCTACAGAAAGCATGAGAGGGTTTGGTGCCACAGGGCTCGCCCTCTTATTTGGTATGGCAAAATGTCCTTGAGACAATTCCTAAATATACGTAAGTAAATAGGTTCAGTACAAACCGATAATGAATGTGCTGAGGTGGCTATTAGATACGCAAATCTTAGCACCTCAGAAGACCTTAGGATCAACAATTCTGCCATTTCACAGACGTTTGTTGAGTGACTGTGTCTGCTGCAGTAGACACCGGTATGTGGGCATCTTTGCCCTGTGCTGACTTTGTTTCCTGCAGTGCTATTTCTGAGAGTGATGAGCTGTGGCTGTGTGTAACTACACCTTTACTTTAGTTGTTTAGTTTTTAGAAACGACCATACTGATGGAGGCTGGGCATTTCCTCCTGTGGTGAAAAAGCACGCCTTTCACCGTGTCCTTGTCAACATGTGCAGTTTTCTGAACAGAGGCCATTTTGACTGGGGTGGGATGGAATCTCGGTGTAGCTTTGATTTGCATGTCTTTGATGGCTAAGGATGCTCATTATTGTTTATGCATCATGATGGCTATTCTTGGTTGCTAACTTGACTACATCTTGAATTAACTAAAAATTCAAACCACGCAGGAGGCACACCCGTGAGGGATTCTTAGTAAGCTGGATCGCTTGAGGCAGGAAGACTCCACCCTAAATCTGGGTCACTTCTACTCCTGACAGCCAAAAGAAAAAACCAGGAAGAAAGAAATTTTGTTCTCCGCCTGACCACACTTTTGTTGATAAGTCAGTTCCTTCACTGGTGTTAGAGCCTGATTGTTCTTCAGGATTCTAACATACCAAGGACCAGCAGAGACATTCAGCCTTGTAGAGTGAACAACCACTGGATTCTTGGTTGCCCATCAGTAGACAGTTGGTGTTGGAATAGCTGGACCACAACATGTACATGTAACCTACTCTAATAAATACTGTGTGTGTGTGTGTGTGTGTGTGTGTGTGTATGTGTAATTTATAAGTTCTGTTTCTCTAGAGTCCCCTAACACATGCATTTATTGGTGATATGTTCATTAAAAAAAAAACTGTGTAGTTATTAATTGGATCATTTATCCTTTGGTGTTTAATAGCCAAATTTTTCTTCCATTCTGTAGACGGTGCCTTCACTCTGGCAATTGGCTCTTTGACCACACAGAGGCTTCTAAATGTGATGCCATTTCAGTCAACCTTATACACTGCTTAGTAGTTTTTGAGGTAGTCCAAGAGCCATTCCCATGCCTGTGTTCTCATGTTCTTATGTCTCCTTCTGTTCTTCTCTGGTACTTCCAGCATTTCAGGTCTGTGTGCAGGCTTTCTCATCAGATTGAAGTGATTTTAGGGAGTGCTGAGAAGCCTGAACCTAATGTCAACCTCCAGTGTGTAGACATCCAGCTTCCTGGCACCATTTGTGGGAGAGACTTCTTCCACAATTTTTTTTGAATTTTTTTTTTCAGTATCTGTTTTGGGCATGCTTGCCTAAAATTAAATTGTAGCTGTGACGATCTGGGGCCCTTCACTTTATTCTGCTGGTCTACCCCTCTATTTTTCTGCGGCTACCATACTGCTTTCGTGACTGAGGCCCTATTATATAATTTGATGTCAAATATTATGGGATCTTTAACACTCAGCTTAGAACTGTGTTTGGCTAATTGTGGTCCTTTATGCTTATGTATACATTTTAAGAGTGTTTTTTTTTTTTTCTTTCTGGTACTGTGAAGAATGTCATTGGAATTTTGGTTGGGAATTGTGTTATCTCTGTAGCCCTCTTTTGGTAATATACCCATTTCACAATATTAATTCTTCCAATCCACAAACATGGAGAGGGTCTTTCCATCTTCTAGTGTCCTATTTCATAATAGACTTTTTAGTGTAGAGGTCTCTTGCCTCCTCTGTAATGTATTATTTTCTGTTTTTGGTTGGTTGGTTTCATTATATTTTGGAGGCTATGGAAGAGGGGATTGTTTTTCCCTGATTTATTTCTCAGAAAATCCATGATTAGTATATCAAAAAGCTAGTGACTTTTGCACGTTTATTTTGTATCCTGTTACTCCGCTGAAATGATTTGTCACTTCTAATAGTTTTCTGGTGGAGCTTTCAGGGTCTCTGAAGTAAAAGACCATATCATCTGCAAATGGGGGTGATTTTATACCTCTCTATCCTGTTGTTTCCCCTAAATTTATTTCTCTTACTAAGATTTCAAGCTCTGGATGGAGAGAGTGAAGAAAGGACATCCTTGTCTCATTCCTGACCTCTGAGGTTGTGCTTGCAGAGAGATGGGAGCGATGATACAGATGTTTTCAATACGTGTGGTGGTTTCCTGGATTTGCTGCCATGAGCGCTACCTATTAAAGCTATTGGGCAGATTTCAAAACTCAGTAGGATTCATTCCCACCCTCCCCTGAGGCTCAGCTCTGGGACGTTGGGGCTGAGTTTAACAGCAAGGCTGAAACACTGCCGGCGAATCGAACTGAACCTCCTCCTACCCTGAGCCATCCTTGTTCCCTTCCAAATGCTATGATCACATATGCTGGGGAGGGAAAGACTACCTCTTATAAAATATGTACGGACTCTTATGACCTAATCAAAGTGAATATTGGTCCAAATCAAACTGATGAACTGATGGCTACTTCCAGAGAAAACTGGACGCTTTCAGTTAGCGATGGAAGGAAGGAAGGACCTGGCACTGTGTAGCTCGGTTTCAGGGATTAGAAGTTCGGATATTATCAGGCAGGCTTATAGTTATGGATATAGCTTTGCTTTTAGAATTACTTTACTTTTATTTGTGTGCCTGTGTGTATGTGCGTGCACACATGGGTGCAGTTGGTCACAGAGACCAGAGAAGGCGTTGGATGCCTGGAGCTGGAGTTACAGGCAGTCATGGGCCTTTCAGTATGGGTTGTGAGAACAAACTCAAGAACTCAGGTCATGTCAGTGGGCAGCGAGTGTTTAACCACTGAGCCATCATCTCCACCCCACAAATAGAACTTTGTAAAGCCAGGCTCTATTTTATATCCAAGAGAGTCAGCTATGGCTTGAGAGAGAAGCCTGGGTCTGTTTCTAGCTTACTAAATATCCAGGACATTTTGTTATGTTCTATGGCTAAAACACAGATTTAGGTCACAGAGTTTTAAGACAAAGCAGAAAGCAGGCCTTGCATGTCAGACTTGGCTAGGAAATAACTGTGCTTTCTGGTTTTGTTGGAGTTGAAAAACTGTGAAAAGGTAAGTGTTTTATTGGAAACTGAGCCATTCGATTGGTTGGTTTGAGGTTTTTGTTATTCTTTTTGTTTGTTTGTCTGTTTGTTTGTTGAGATGAGAAAATCTCATGTAGCCTAGAATGGTCTCAATCTCACTATGTACCCGATGACCTTTGAAATTCTAATCCTCCTGCCTCAGCCTCCCGAGTGCTGGCAAGCACCTTCATGCTCACTTTATGCACTACTGAGGACAGGACCCAGGCCTGGTTCACAATTAAGTGATCAGTTCTTGATAAAGTCATGCTTCTTTGTCTTTAGAAGTGGGAGAGGGACAAGCGGGGAGAAGGATGCAGCTTCTACCTTCAGTTTCCAGGGAAATATTATCTATCCTTGTTTTTTATGAGATTCTGAATTTTTATCGAGGTTTTAAGATACAATGATTACAGTTTTTAAAAAAGAAAGAAAAAATGATAAAATCTGAATATTTGAAATCACAAATTGTCTGCTTGGGTTCTTGAGCAATATTACGTGTCAAAAGATCAGGGATAATCTGGATCCGTGGTGTGGTTACACTGGCCACAGAGTCACAGCCAAAAGTCAGAGGTACCGTTGCAAAGATCTGTAGGAAAGACGCACACATGTGGACAGAGACCTGACTCTGGCATCAGCTTTCTCTTCCCTGGGCTTCCCATTCACTGCCTCTGTTTGTTCATGCTCTTGATGCTTTTAATGACATTCTGAAAGTTCTCGGCTACAGTGTAGCAAACGGGGAATGTCTGACTCAAGGATCTCCCTGTTTGTTTTCCTTTGTCTGGTGTGTGGCCCTCATGCCAGGCTGATGCTAAGCTGTCACTTCGGGCTTGTTAGTCAAATTATGGTGATTAATGCAAACAGCCAACATGAACTTTGAGCCGTTCAGACGCGCCACAGTCCACGTGCTCGCAGGACGCCATCCTCCCACATCTCCTAAGTGACTCGGACACCTTTCAACACCAAGGAAGCCCGTCCTCAAGCACAGAGCCCGGCGACTTGTAACTGACTCAGACACTTTTCAAAACCCAAAGACAGCTTCCTGGGATTTGATATAAATGTGATGGCCAAGATCCTTTCAGAAGACAACGTTAATGAGGATGTTCGAAACCACATGGCTTCAGGTAAAAAGCTGTCTTCTCACAGCCCTCCCGCAAGCAGGAGGCTGCGCCTTCCTAGAGCATTGGAAACACAGTGATGCTT
The DNA here is from genome assembly GCA_030674055.1 of Rhabdomys pumilio. Classification (NCBI taxonomy): domain Eukaryota; kingdom Metazoa; phylum Chordata; class Mammalia; order Rodentia; family Muridae; genus Rhabdomys; species Rhabdomys pumilio. The sequence goes on along the minus strand of JANHMN010000020.1, from coordinate 42,886,439 downwards.
CCATTGCCCTTTGGTTCTCCTGCGGGCATTTTCTTTAAGTGGCTTTTATATTTTATTAGTGCACATTCATTTTCTATAGTGGCATGTCAAACACACACTCTCTTAAGTATTTCATGCACTTGAAAAGTCACACCACCCCTCTTAGTTACCTACCCTTCCCCCTCCTTCTAGTCTCCCCTGTCCCTACCCTCAACCACCTTCTTCTTTCATTCATAAATGTGTGTGTATACATATGACATATATATGACATATAATATATATGTGCTTTCTGTCTCTATAAAAAATGCTATGCATCACCAATGAGAGAAGAATAGGATATTTATCTTTCTGTATGTGATTTATTTCATTTAATTTGATGGTCTCCAGCTACATATATTTTCTACTGTATAGCTGAGTAAAATTCTGTGGTTTTTTTTTTTTTTT
>JANHMN010000020.1:42869371-42886006 GCA_030674055.1 Rhabdomys pumilio | reverse complement strand
GAGCCCATCTGTCTAACAAGGCAGTGGTGACACACACCTGTGAGCCCGTCTGTCTAACAAGGCAGCAAGAAGATCAGGAGCTTGGGCAATCCTTGGCTGTGGGAAGAGATGAGTCCAAAGGGCCTTCATAAGACCACGTCTTAAAGAAAACTGTAAGCCTTACAACAATAAATCCTAGCAAACGGATATGACATTACATGACTACAATTAATTATTAGAAAAATACATATTAAATCCATATTAAGATAGCACTAAATGTTCATTAGATGGTAAATATCGCTAACTTGTAAGAATCCCATTTCCATGGAGCTGGAGAGGTGACTCAGTGGTTACTAACACTTGGTGCTCTTGCAGAGGACCCGGGTTCAGTTTCCAGCATCCATAATCAGGCCGTTCCCAGAGCTCCAGCTCCAGGGCATCTGGTCCCCTCGTCTGGCTTTCCCAGGCAACCACACACATGTGCACACACTCACATACATATGCACAAGTAAAATCAACAAAACATTTAAAGAAGACTCTCATCACCACATTTTAAAGTCCAAATTACAGATCACACTTTATAAGATGTGGATATGAATCTGAACTTGGTCTTGGCTGCCGGTTCTGCTCAACATCTAACTGAGAGTAAGTACAAAGCATGCCTACACTGTCAAACTCTTCCAGACACTCTGCTTTCGAGGTTGTGTGTGTGTGTGTGTGTGTGTGTGTGTGTGTGTGTGTAGGTATGTCCATGTGAGTACAGGTGCCCATGAGGGAGGGACATAAGGAATGTCACATCCCTTAAGAGTTGGGGTACTGGTGATTGATTGCAGGTCACCTATGTGGGAGCTGGAAACTGTATGTGGGTCCTCTGCAGGAGCAGTGTATGTTCTTAACCACTGAGCCACACTGCCCCCCCACACCCCCTGGAGTTTTTCTTTGGGAGGTCAGACTTTTGAAGCCAGTGCTCAGGATCTTACAGGAGAAGAAAGCTTCATCCCCTCTGAGAAATCTGTCATTTCTGCACTGTGGAGCCCTTGCCTCCCTAGTGACGGAAGGCTGTTCAGATGTCACCCTCAGAAACAATAGCAGCTGTGACAGTAAAAGGCACATGGAAGATGGTGTGGCCCAAATCCTGTGTCCCTGTTTCCCACTTCAGGGTTGACAAGCTACGCTAGGGCCTGTGGCCTGGGCTTGGGACACAGCTGCTAAAAGCACTTTCTTTGACTCCTCCTAAGTGGGCTCTCTGCGATGACCAGTGACTGTGAGTGCTTCAGACAGGCACAGCTGTGTGCGAGCACAGGACCATCTTGCTGCATCGCTATAAAGGGAGCAAGCTGACCATGTATTTGGAGGCAAAGATGCTGAATGGACCGCACTTACATTTAAAGTGTTTTTAACTGTTTCGAGGCCTGATGAAAGAATCCAGGCAGCAGTGATCAGAGTTTACTCAGTTTTATATGTCTTTTCTGTGCTTCCTATAGGACCATATCACCATCATCATCATCACCACCATCATCATCATCATCACCACCACCATCATCATCACCATCACCATCATCATAACATTGTTGCTATTATTAAAATTATGTTATATGTCAGGATGATCTTGAATAAGTCTATAATGTATTTTGTTTAAACTATGTCATCTCATATAAAGAAAATAGTAAGGCAGATGGGAATGGAACCATCTGCATCGAAGCCAGGTCTAGGGTCCTCCTCTAGCTGTCCCAAGGGCCTCGGTCACCTCCTGAACTACTAATTCTCACTCTCACCCCCACCCTCATCCCAAGGTTGGAATGACAGCCTAGGACACCACACCTGGCAGGATGGTTTTACCTTATGACAACAAGACTTGTTGACAGCTCGTCACCCACATACCTTTCTGTCCCCGAGCAGTCATGCTGCAGAAGATCAAAACAAAAAAACAAACAAACAAAAAACAAAACAAAAAAAACCCCAACTTCCCACTAAAAGCAGCTTGATAACTTATAGCAAGTTAAGCTAATCTAGCCCTCCAACCCTCCCACTTAAACCTGAAGCATCCCTTCCCTGGATCCTCGGAGAATTCGGCCAGTTAATGTTGGCAGAACCTACTTCCCCATGTAAACCCTGGCTATCCCCAATTGTATCCACTTTCCTAATCTCGAGAATAAATCAATATTTATAACCTATACCCTCCTAACAGATATTTGACTTTCTTCTATTTGCACTAGAATTATTTAATTTCAGCACAAATCAGTTTTCAACTGTTTATCACAAATCTGTAATCACTACTCACTACTCAAGAGGCAGAGGAAGGAGGATCATTGAAAGACGGAGGCTAGCCTTGTCTACTTAATGAGTCCAGGCTAGCTAGCCTGAGGCACAAAGCAAACTCCTTCTCAAAAAAAAAGAAAAAATAGCCTCTGTTTTCATTAACAACCTCAGTTGTTCCCCACCCTTTTTTTTTTTTTATTTTTTTTTTGTTTTTTTTTGGTTTTTCGAGACAGGGTTTCTCTGTGTAGTCCTGGCTGTCCTGGAACTCACTCTGTAGACCAGGCTGGCCTTGAACTCAGAAATCCGCCTGCCTCTGCCTCCCAAGTGCTGGGATTAAAGGCGTGCGCCACCACTGCCCGGCACCCACCTTATTTTTCTGAGGCAGAGTCTCTCCCTGAACTAGAGCTCACAGTTTCACAGTTAGACTGACTGGACAGAAAGAGCCAGGTCTATTTGCCTGTCAACCTCCCAGCTGTAGGATTACGGGTACAAACCACAGCACTCAGCTTTCTTTTAAACGTTGGTTCCTAGACTTGAACTCAGGCCGTGGTGCTTCCGTGGTGAGCACTTTGCTGACGAGTGTGTCTTCCCAGCCCCTCCATGTCTGTTTCCTTTGTATGTTCCGATCAGTGAGAGGGTCTACTGATGAATGCACTGCGGATCCAGCTTTAACAGAATGTGAAGTATTCTCCAATACTGGAGAGTGAAATCTAAATAGGCCTTTATCAGTGTTTACATTTGGCCCAGAGGGCCATACGAAGTTTTAAGAAAACGACTTTTGTCTTGTGTCTCTAAAAAGAGTCGAGAAGGCTCATCCAGAATCCCGCACTGATTCGGTGGAAGACCCTCAGAGATGTTTCGTGCTGTAACCTTCATCATCGTTGTAATCCAGCTGGGATTGTGAGACGAGAAATGAGGGAGACTCGGGATGGGGCTGAGCCTTGAGACAGTGTGACCCTGGGGCTTTGGCCTTCTGTTTCTTCAAATAAGAGGTCGCTGGATGGTATCTAAGCACTTCAAGCAATAATATTTCCTAGGCTGTGTTAGCTGAAATATAATTTAAAAAAACCAAACTGTTCTCATCATATTTGCTGATGTCAGAAGTATTTTTTAGAGCGCACGAGAAAGTTCACCTAAATGTGTAAAACAACAGCCTTCTAAATGTACAAGCAAACGTTTGGGCAGATCTTAGATCCCAGTAAGACACCGGGGTAAGCTAATACTTGGAGGAGACCTGTGTCTTAATAACAAGATGCCTTCCCGTGTTACCTGTGAAAGACTAGGGATCCAGGAGGGGACGTTAAAGCAAGAGGTTTGTTCATGTCTACCAATTAAATGGTTGTTTGTGTGTATAAATTACATACGTACACATATAAATGACCGTGTGATGGACCTGTCTTCGCTGGTTGGAGGGGTTGTCCTGTGTTTCCGTCCTCCTCTCCTCCCTTCTTCCCCATCCCCCTTGACTGCTGTTCTCTGCATCCACTTCGGACAAAGCTGGAGAGAAGGGAGCTTTGGGGACTTCTTGAGGTTAGGACTTCTTACTGCAATTCACACCTTTTCCGAAGAGATTCCTAAGAAACTCAGTAATTGGCAAATGATGTTTTATTGAATTGGTCTCCTCAAATTGTCACTGGGACAGAGTGAGAATTTGTTACATGCCCTGCCAGCAGCCTGCTGCTGCCGCTGCTCTAAAAGGGCCTCTGTAGACTCTGCAAGAAAGGTGAGGCCATTAAGAGCTGTCCCGGGCTCTCAGGATGTCTCTCTTCTCCTTTGCCTTCCTTTTGCCTGTGTAGCACCTCCAGCACATGTGTGCCAGGAGCTCATTTATATACATACTGGATACACGCATGCACACACACTCATACATGCACACACACACATATACACATAAGCACACACACTCACACACATACACACATACACACCCACATATATATAAACACATACATATACACACATACACTCCTACATTTATACACACATGCATATAAGCACACAAGTACACTCACACATACACCCACATATATATAAACACATACATATACATACACTCATACATTTACACACACACACATGCATATAAGCACACAAGTACACTCACACACACATACATATGCACACACATACATATACATTACACACCCACATACAGATAAACACACAATACACACACACATACAAAATATACAGACATACACACCCACACATACACATACATACATACATACACATAATCAGACACATACACACATATACAGATAAACATACTTACAAGCATATACATGTACATACATATACATGTACAAACATATATACACACATATACATACACACATACATATATACACATACATATAAACACACACACTCACACACACACATACACATACACCCACACATATATACCCAAACACACATACACACTTTCAAGTAAAGCATGAGGAACATGGCTTAGGAGGCAGGTTTCCTGTTTTCTCTGGGCTACAGCGTTGTAATCTGAAGCAAGCTAACTCTGGGTTTTTGTTGTTGTTGTTGTTGTTGTTGTTTTTTGGGGGGGGGTTGTTTTTTTTTGTTTTTTGTTTTTTTCATGTCTCTACCTTGTAAGGTGCTTTTCTTTTTTAGATTTCTTTTTTACTATTTTTACTTTGTGTGTGTGATTATTTTGCCTGTATGTATGTCTATGTGCCACAAGTGTGCATCAGATCCCCTGGGAGTGGAGTTTCAGATGACTGTGAGTCACCATATGGCTGTGGGTGAATTCGAGCCCTAACCTCCAGTCCTCTGCAAAAGCAGCCAGTGCTCTTAACCATTGAGCCATCTCTCCAGTCCCGTCATTACCTTTTTATAAGGATGGAATGGGTACATCCCTATCCAGCTAAAAGCAGGGCCTGGCCCATGATCAGTACATGTTTTCACTGTGCTGCCGTTTACCGGAAGTTCTGGACATGAGCTTCTTCACAGTGATGTTCAAGTAAGGTGCTGTGGCCTCCAGCCTAGATTCAGCTGGGTTTCCTTGTGTGGGTGGAGTTGAGTAAAATGCGTGTGGCTTACCATTTGTTTTCAGATGAGTCCAAGTCCTGAGAACAGCTTGGGAACGGGGTGCATTGGCCTCTGGGTGCCCTTTTGAAAGAGGGAAAGTTAAATGTCATGTGCCAGGTGCTGAAAGTTACCATGAGGACAGTAAGTGAAGAAGCAGAGTCTTTGAAGGCCTGCCCTGGTCCATACCCTTCTGATACACCCTGCAGTGCTGTGTCTGAAGCTTTCTCCTGTCATCCCCTCCAGGGAAAGAAGGTGAACCAGGACTGCTGCCGTAATTCCTCATCAGCCCCAACAAAGGGAGCTTGATGGTCCCTGTCCAATAGGTCCCCTCTGTATCTTTTTTTAAATTAAGATTGATTTATGTGTATGGCAGTTTGCCTACATGTTTCTATGTGCACCACACATGAGCCTAGTATCTATAGAGGCTGAAGAGAGTGTCAGATCCTCTGGGACTAGAGTTAGAGACAGCTGTGAGCTGCCATGCGGGTGCTGGGAGCCAAACAATGATCCTCTGAAAAAAGCAGTCAGCGCTCTGATTTCTGAGTTCTCTCTTCAACGCTCCCTTCGTTTCCTTCCCTACCCCCTGCCTCAGCTGTAGTGACTCTAGCTTTCCTCTTCACCTCTGAGTTTCAGCCTCAAGTAAACTCTAGCTTCAAAGTCAATATGGCTGCCCGTGCGAGAGCTTTGATCACACTTAGGGATGCCAGCCCACTGGGAAGGATCTGCCCTCTGTTTTTCAAACTTGCCTTTTAAAATTATTTATTATTTTGAGAATTTCATTTAAGAGTACCTCACTGGCATTACGTCCCCCTTCTCTCTCCTCCCTCCAACTCTTGACGTACCCCCACTTTGTTCCCTCTGAAATTCGTGCCCCATTTTCTCTAATTATTGTTACGTGTACATATGTGTGTGTGCGCGCATGCGTGCGTGTGTTTGTGTGTGTGTGTGTGTGTGTGTGTGTGTAAATATATAAATACAACCTGAGTCCATTTAGTGTTGTTTGTATGTATATGTTTATATGTTTTTAGGACTGATCACTAGAGATTGGATAACCAATTAAGAGGCTCATCCTTGGAGAAGATATTCTCCCCCACATCTCTCCCTCCCTCCCTCCCTCCCTCCCTTCCCCCCCCCCTTGGTAGTCATTAGTTTCCTATTGCTCTTCATATGGGGGGGTGGCTCCGTGTTGGCCTGCCAGCTGGTGGTACTACTGTGAAGGTCTTGTTTAAGGAATCTGCTGTTGGGTTTTCATGACTGCAGCATCCTGTCATATATAGGAAACACCATGCTACAGGATGTCCTGATCTTCCGGCTCTTAAAACCCTCCCCCAGCCCATTCTTTCGTTATGTTCCTCAAGTCTTGAGGATCGTGTCGTATATGTGTCCCTTGGCAGTTTCCACAGCACCTTCTGGTATCATGAGAGCTAGCCCTCAAGGAGGAGGCTTTTGTCAGAGAAAATGAAAGGTCAGACTTTGGGATTCTCTGGGCCGCAAAGACAAGACTGTGGTGGGCATATAAACTCTCTTTTCTAGGTCAGATTTACCCTTATTAATAGACAATAATAGCTCCTTAGATATGGTACACCCTGGATTGTAGGTGAAGGGTCACAAAGGTTCTGCTGAGAGGGGAGAGAACTATTTCCACAACTGGGAAGACCCACTCACTGGTCTTACACACTCTCAGGAAGACCCACTCATTGGTCTTATATACCCTCGGGAATACACTTTCCCCTTCACCATTCAATAGAATAAATGGCTCTCGGTAGCATGCATGCAGCTAGGCACCCAGTTCCGTGTAATGCAAGCACAGGGGTGGACAAATTTTAGGAGAAATAAAAAGTTAGAAAAGAAGAAAAAAATAGTATTCCACCACACACATTACACAATTTGTGTAAATGCCAAAGAAGCCAACAAAAGCCAGTATTTGGAGGTGCTAATGGAATTACCAAAGATTTCTGCAGATCTAAAGTGGGAGGGACTCAATCTTTATGAGTAGTATGTGTGTCTGTGTATCTGTGTGTGTGTCTGTATGTCTGTATGTCCGTGTGTCTGTGTGTCTGTGTATGTGTGTCTCTGTGTGTGTGTGTGTGTGTGTATGTGTGTTTGTCTGTGTTTGTATCTGTATGTCTGTGTGTATGTGTTTGCATATGTGTGTTTGTGTGTGTGTCTCTGTGTGTGTGTTTGTGTCTGTGTGTATGTTACAGTTAGGCCACTTAGAGGACAGAGGTCAACTTCTGGGGCCAGGCCTCAGGGGCTATCCACATTGTTTTTATTGAGACATAGTCTCTCTCTAGGCTGGCTGGCGAGTAAATGCCTGTCTCTGTCTTCCAGTGTGGGAGTCTCTCCTCCCCTCCTCTTCCACCTCTTCCTTCCCCTTTTCTTCCCCCTCCTCCTCTCCTTCCCCCTCCTCCTTTTCTTCTTCTTCCTCTTCTTCCTTTTCTTCTACTTCCTCCTCTTCTCTCAAGATCTCATAACTGAACTGGGAACAGAGACAATGACAGGAAATTGATCAAGACAGTTACTAATGGCATGTGTGGATGGAGCTTGGAGCTTGTATAGTAAATGTCTAACAGGCAGCATCATTCATCCATTCATCCACTCATTCATTCACTCATCTACTCATTCATTCACTCATCCACTCATTAATTCACTCACTTACATACATCCATATTTCTGACTGACACTATCAGATAAAACTTACAGCCACAGTTGTTGACTAGAAAAGGGAAACTGTAATATTGGCTGTAAGATCAGCCTTGAGTGCTGTGGGGAAAACTCCTCAAGAGATCTGAGGAAAATGGGACTTTAGAAAGAGCTATGCCATTAAGATCATCAGCTTCTAGCCAGGCAGCTTTGCTTATATAACTTTCAGTGCTGGGAACTATGGCTGTCTGAAGAAGCAAAAGGTATCTTTTAGATCGTCTTTAGGATCTGTCTTTAGAAGTCAACTAGAAAATCATCGGCCTGTTAAAGTTACAGGGAAATCCAGGCTCCCCTTTCCAGGAGAGGCAGGCTTCCCCTAGAGTCCGTGCCTTGAAGGTAGGTACCCTGGGCAGGAAACTGTGCACCCAGAAACATGTTAGTGATCTTTACCTTTGAAGTGCAGATGCACCCCCAGGTGACTCAATGACACATCAAAGGAGTGTCAACCCCCATAGGATTTTGGAAATGAATCATCTTCAAGCAGGATAACCTTTCTTATTCCCTGCCCACCTTCCTTTTGTACAGCTGACTTCAAATAAGTTCCCCCACCCCCAAGAAGTTATAGGAGAATAAACTTACCTTTATTTAAAAGTTTATTTAAGTTTATTTAAAATAAACTCAACTTTATTTAAAGTTGTTTATTTAAACAACTTCACAAGATTTTGGAAATGTATCTGAGGCTTGTGATTGGAAATTTGCTTTTGGTGATGTGCTGGTATCTAGATGATACCTTGCAAAGATGAGACCAGGAGTCTGGGCTATACTGTGTGTACCAGAGTTGAGGTAACAGAAGCAGGAGCTATACATATCTCTTCTAATGGTGTTACTATTTGGACTAGAAGAATAATAAGCATATAGCTATTAACCATCCCCCCCCCCAAAAAAAATGTGTGTGTGAGCATGTTCCACTGAGCTCAACTGGATAATTAATGAGGAAAATTAGTTTGTGTACTGGTGTAGATGCCCTGCTGCCCATGGGACAGCACCATCACAGTCTAGGCATCAGTGTGGGCAAGTAGAGTCATTTTGAGGACCAAAGTGTAGTTCATTAGCAGAAAGCTGGACTAGCATACCCAAGATCAAGTTAATTCCTAACACTAGAAAAGCTAGAATAATTGCATCATTCTACATTACAATATACGTTTTTCTATCTTTAATAAAATTTTGCTATTAAACTATTTGTAGTCATTATGCATACTTGGGCTGACAGAATATAAAATGGAGAAAACCAGGACTCTCTCTCTCTCTCTCTCTTTCTCTCTCTCTCTCTCCCTTCCTCTCTCTCCTACATTCTATCTTAGTACTGTCCATTCAGGTGTTTTGGGTTTTTTTTTTTTTACACTTTTGCATCAATGGATAGCTAACCAAAGCTATCAATCAAAGAATCATACACCATGAAACCTACCTCATCCTAACCCTGTAACCAGCTCTTCCTGTCCACCAGGAAGGATGACGTAGTCCACACTTTAAGCGCCCGTATTTCATTTCACTCTCATGTAGTGTTTTCTGTGTTCTCGTGGAACTTGCTTCATATCTTAGAACATCCATAAGCGCTAAATCATAGCCACTTGTAATTTTCTAGTACATAGTCTCACGTCTGCATCTCATCTTGTCTTGGCCCCTCCCTATCTGGCTTCTGGGGAAGGGAGGGTTAGTTTTCTTAAGGGGAGAGCCTCTGGTAGGTAGACTCTATTCTATGGATATCCTACTCCCATGAGAATATGGGCTGCACAAATTGAACTTGGTAGGTTATAAAAAAGAAAGAAGACATCAGGTTGGGAGGGATGAGGAGGTGCGAGGATCTGGGGGGAACCTGGGGTGGGGAGAAGGAGGCAAATATAATCAAATACATTCTGTGGAATTCTCAGAAATACTCCATTTTTTTAAAAGTACAGACTTTCCTGATGGGTGGCAGGAGAGAGAATGAATGCAAAGCTTCTCTGTTTCTGGGCTGGGGACCTTGTGGCAAGGGCTGGAGAGTGTCCCAGAGGAGGTGGCAGCCAGATAAGGAACTCCGTTCTGCAACTTCAAGGAAGTGAATTCCACCAGCAACCTGAGGTGGGAAGAGGTGGGCCTGCTCAGTCACTAGCTGAGAATCTGACTCAGTGGGACACATTTGATTCAGCTTTGAGATGCCAGGAGCAGAGAGATTGATCTTGAGACAGTCCGTGGGTGCTTTTTAAAGCTCCTCTCCCCTGCTGCCACCACCACGTGACAGTTTGAATTCTAAAAGAACACAATACTTACACACGAAAGTATTAATGAAGAGCCCTGAGGCACTGATGGGTTGAGGCTGTTTCCCTACATGGGTGTTTATCCAAACCTGGCTTCTCTTGTCTTGATACACACACGTATCTCCTATGAAAGAGGTGATTCTGACTCCACAGACTTGTTGGATGTAAAGGCAACTGGCTGTGACATCTGTCACCCCATTGATCGCCAGGGTTGACTCAGCTGATCTGGCTGGCTTGGCAGTTGTCCTCTTTCTCACCATTCCCTGTTTGGTGCTCCAGGAACTATGACTTCAGTAGAAAAAAAGAACAACCTTCCCTAAATATAAGAGGACATGGGTTCAGTCAAGGGTCCACAACAACTCTCTGCCAAAACCTCCAGACATGCACTTGAAGTGAGAGTCCCCTGAATGAAACATCTTGGAAGATTGTGTGTGTGTGTGTGTGTGTGTGTGTGTGTGTGTGTGCTCGCGCGCGCGTGTGTGTGTGTGCGTGCGCATGTGTGTGTACATGTGCACATGTGTGTGTGTGTGTGTGTGTACGTGAGCATGTGTGTGTGTTCATGTGTGTGCACATACCTGGAACCGTAGTTATAGATGGCTGTAAGCTGATATGTAGGTGCTAGGGCCCCATCCTTTTATCTTCTGCAAGAGTAGTAAGTGCTCTTAACCAGAGCCATCTTTTCAACCGTTCTTCCTCTCATCCCCAGCCTGAGTTTTTGATCTAGGATATACTTCACAAAACAGTAGACTTACAAGTTTCCATGATACACTTTTTTGTGTTGAGACTGGTCCCTCGAGGAAGGGAAGGTATGGTGGGAGGAGCTTGAGGCAGGTGGTCACGTGTGTCCACGGCAACCTAGGCTCTTAGGATGGTGTCACACAGATCTTCATGGTGGGTCTCCTCATCCCAGTTAAGCCTCTGTGGGAACACCTTCTGGGACACAACAGAGGCGTGTTTCCTTGCTTGTACTAAATCCAGTCAAGCCAACAGTGAAGACAGACACATGGGACTCGTGTCTTGCCACTTCAGATCCTACAGAGTTATGAGAGTGTACGTGCAGATAGGAAGCTCTGTGGAGGAGGAAAGGCCAAATCTACCTGCTGCCTCAGGCAACTACTGTTTTTAAAATGATGGATTTTGTTCTTATGCTATAGTGAATGGAATTGTTTCCCTGAGATCCTTGCTGGATATTGACAGACCGGTGAGAAGGAACAGAGAGCTCAGAAGTAAACGCACACACCTATAATTAGCCGCTCTTGACAATGTGGCCAGAATACAGGATAAAGGAAGAACAATCTCTGATAGATGCTGTTGAGGAACCTGGATAGCTACACACAGAAGAACAAAAATAGACCTGAAATTCACATCATACACAAAAATTACCTCGAGATGAGCTAAAATGGCAATAGAAGACCTGACTATGAAGCTACCAGGAGAAAACATAGAGGAGAAACGTTGGCATTGACCTGGGCAACGCTTTGTGGAGTTTAACACTCCATGTCCAAGTGAGACAAGCAAAGAAAGGTACTAGAGGAATTCCGTCTAATGAAAGGTTCCACATGACACGCAAATGGTCTAGAGTGGGAAGTGGCAGCATGAGGAAGGGAGGAAAGAACAAGCCATGTGTCTGATCAGGGGGTGCTGGATAAAATGTTTTGGAAACACAGGCAGCTGAATAGCAAAAGATTAAAAAAAAAAAAAGGGGGGGGGGAGCCTAAAAAAACATTTCTCAGACAGGACAGCCAGCGGGTCCATGGAAGGGTGTTCAGTTTCACTAACCATCGGGAAGTCAGAATTACAACAAAATGCTAACTTGTGCCGTCCAGTGGCCGTTATGAGAAAGATACAATGTGGGCAGAAGAGACGCTTTGGATACTATTGTGGGGGTGTAAACTGCTAAAGCTATTTTTGGGAAATGATATGAAAACGTCTTCAAAAAAATTAAAAATGGGAATATTAAAAATATCCCTGTAATCCAGGAACACTACTTGTGGGTATATGTGCAAAAAAAGACAACCTGCCTGTGTTGGTCGGATTGGCCTCGAACTCATAAGGATCGGCCTGTGTCTGACTGCTGAGTGCTAGGATTAAGGGTATGTGCCACCACACTTGGGTTCACTGCTAATAAGTGGAAATGCTACCATTTGAGAGGGATGATCAATAGACATTATGTGGTAGACAAGAGGACAGTCCTGTTTGATCTCTCTTAGACCAGAATATGAAACTGTCAGATTCACAGAAACAGAGAGCAGAATGGTGTTTTTCAGGGGTAAAGGGCAAGGGAGGAAATATATACGTATATACACATACATGCATACATACATACACACACATACATGCATACTTACAGATATATATACAACCATACACATATGGATTGTGTACATATGAGTTTATGTATATGTATGTATGTATACATACATATACACGGGAAAAGAGATTGAGTATTTATGCCTACAGATGTACATGATCTGTAGGATAAATTCCCAGAAGCGGAATTACTGGGTCAAAGGTTAAATGCATTTTCAACGTGGATAAAGAATGCCAGATCACCCTCTGCGTAGGCTGTGCCGTTTGCACCCCTACCAGCAACATGTGACAGCGCCTGCTTCTTTGCAGCCTTGCCAACACAGTGATTTTAAACTTTTGGGGTTGTGCCAACCAGATAGGTGAGAAGTGCTGTTTCGATGTAATTTCGCTTTGCTTTGCCTCTTATTGTGAGTGAAACGGAGACTCATTACACACACAGAGGGAGGGATGGGGAGAAGGAAGCAGAAGCAAGAGAGCAAGAGGAAAATGTGTATGTGGGTCATTAGTATTTATTCCTTCCTGTAAGTTGACTGTAAATTTTGGCCTTCTCAAACATGTTTCTTCTCCGTGTCCAGCAGTTCTTTATATACGAAAAGGGGTTAGTTCTTTATGACAACTATTTGCGGGTTTTCTCTTTTATTTACCTCCTTGAAAGATGCATATGCGGTGAGACATGCCTTTAATCCTGGACTTAGGAGGCAGAGGTGAGTTTGAGGCCGTCCCAGTCTAGAGAGCAAATGTGAGCACTGCCGGGGCTACAAATGAGACCCTGTCTCAAAAATAAACAAGCAAGGAAATAATCATAAAATAAAAATTATACTGGAATGCGATAATTATCTCTGGGCTTTGAGAAATCTTTGGACTTTTCTATATCCAAAATCACCAAAGAATTTCCTTGTTCCTCTTATCCTTCAACAAAGATCCAAGTAGTTGTTACTATGCTTATTTGCAGACAAAGCAATCTAGGATTTTTATTAGGCTTTGTCATTTCTAACCCTTCTCAGAATATGATTCAGAGATTTAAAAACTAAACTCTTCTTCTTGGTATTACTTTGAAAATTTTTATGTGGGGCATTTGTGACAGCTACTATCCATGCTTTGTATCAAATTTCATTTTTAAATATTAAGATAACTGTGGTCATCACAAGAAAAGTTTCGCCAGAAATATCGTCTTCGTCTCCGAGGAGTGTGATTTTAAGGACACTTTAAGTAAACAGAAAATTACCCAGGCTTTACAAACACAATATTTGCATTTGAACAAGTATAAAACAACATCTCCCAAATATTATAAACATAGATACTGGAAGCCAAAATGTTCAAACCACCAGGACCAGGCACACCATGTACAGACGTCAGCAAATGTCCCTTTTAATTGAACGCTCAAAAGGATATCTGCAGGCAAGCAGAGAGGTCCTGTGGTGGCCACGCTGGACTGCATTAAGGGACACCTGGAAGGTATGGCAGCCCTTCATCTCTGTCTCTCCCTTTCTCTCTGCCAGGGCCAGCAGGGAGGGAGCGAGTGACGTGTCTATTGAGGACTAGGAAAAATACTCTGTTTGGGAGCCAGTCCCCTGAAGGAGGATGACCCAGTTGAAGCCTCCTCGTACCGATCTCTCACACCCTGGAGGCTGCCCTCCATCCATCCATCCAGGCTAGCCGGTTAGTGAGATTCAGAAACGGCAGGTTGAAATGGCTTACTCAAGGTCACCTTTCAGGTGTAGAGATTCTAAGGGATCCTCTAGAATCCATTCTGATCCATTGGTGAGTACTGTCCCCTGGGCTGTGCAGAGACTGGGACTGAGGCCAATCCTAGGTGCAGTGTTGAGATTCACCAGTGATGTCTGCCATGGATACAGGAAAGAGAAGTTGCATCTGGACCATTCACACATCCCAGTGAAAGACACAGAACTACTTTATAAAATCAAAGCCTGACACAGCTACCAGGATGCCTTAGACTCCAATTGCCAAGGTTTTAAAAGGCTGTGCTCTTTTTCCAGAGGGAGACATCATTTACCTAGAAGGCTAAGTTCCTCTTTGGCTTTACTTAGCTTTTATGTCTCCCTAAAATCCAGTGTTCTGGATCTTACACTGTGCCTCGAGCAATTGTTATCTGCTTAGTACAACAGACTGCTTGCATTCAGGTTAGGTTGTGAATGCTACCTTGCACGTGTTCATATAGTCATTTAAAACATTCATTCAGTGCCCGCTTGTGTGCCCAGAATGAAAGACCGATTAGACATTGTCTCAAACATATAAGATATTTTTACACAAATGCATTCATAAGAATTTTAGATTTTGGTAGAGTATGCTGTATTCATGGTTTTTTTTTTAATTTGTGACTTATGCTTTTTCATACTAAACCATATCATAGCTGTCGCATTTAACTGATAAACATCTGCACTGGTGTGGCACTAGGTGATGTAATATTGAAGCCAAGCTAAACCTACCTGTGTCCCTTCGTCTTTCCATCATGTCCAGTCTGAGAACTTTGCTTCATTCCAAATTTTGAGATTTTTTTTCTCTTATCTCTTTTTTCTAAAATATTTAAATTTCTAGTTCACATTTGAGTCAGTTACCCACTTGGGCTTATGCTTGGGTAAAGGCTGGGTTTCGGGTGGATCGTCCCCCCTGCTCCTTCTTTTTTCCATTTTCCCTTCCCCTCCCTTTCTGTCTTCCTTCTTCCTTGCCAACAGAGATCCAATTGCCCAAGAACCAACTACAAGAAAGGACACTGTTCCTTCATTGAGATCCATCTGGACCTCGATTAGAACTCAGCTAAGCATGTTTGTGTGCCTCTGCTTCTGTGGTCTTTTGTTCAGTTGCTCTCTGCATCTCTCTCTCTCTCTCCGTCAGTCTAACAGTCTTGATTACTGTACACTGGACTTGAAGTATTGCAATTGGTTCTGCCTGCTTTTTTTTCCTCCTCTTTCTCCACCACCCTCTCTTCCTCTTCTTATTTTGAACTGTCCTAGGCCATTTGCTCATCCAACTATACTTTTTAGGCAATGTTTTCTATATGATATTACAAAACTTGCTGAAGCCAAGTGTGGAGACACATGCCCTTTAACTCATCGCCCTGGAGGCAGAAGTGAGTTCTCTGTGAGTTTGAGGACTATCTGGTTTATATTAGCAAGTCCTAAGCTAGTCAGGAGTACAGAGTGAGTCCCTGACTCAAAACAACAACAACAACAACAACAACAACAACAACCCAAAAAACAATAACAAAACAACAACAACAAAAACCCAGAAATTTACCAAGATATTGGTAAAAATTGCATTAATTCTGTGTTTGCGTTGGTGAAAACTTACATTTTATTTGTTAAGCCAACACCCAGGACATGCCTCTTCCCTTGGGGATTTCCCTTAGGCCTTTGGGGATTGCTTTCATTAGCCCCAAGTAATTTTCAACATCTAAGTCCTGTATGTGCTTTATTAGATTTACAGCCAAGTGTTTTGCAAGCAACTGTGTTATTATCTTGTTACCCTTGATTCCCAGGAGTTTATGACTAGTATATAAAATTGTATTTAACTGGTATGTTTTTATACCCTGTGCTCTTGGGATAGGAATATGGGAATCCCATGTGAATTCTGTGTGAATAGTTTAGGTTTTTCCTACATCGATGGGGACTGTCATCTTTCCTTTCTTATCTGTACGTCTTTTGTTTTCCTGTGTTGTCTTACTGCCCTGGAAATCAATCTATTTGGAGTGAGTGGCAAAAACAGAAAACAAAATAAAACAAGTATTCTTGCAGTGTTCCTGATCTTGGTGACGCACGTGCTTTATCAGGATGCTCAATTTAGTGATGAGATTTTGGTGGACATCCTCTGCTGTGGAAGATCCTCTCTGTTCTTACTTCTCTGAATAGAATAGACATGTGTGTATATATATATTTTTTTCAATGTAAATGTAAATATATATATATAAATATATATATACATATATACATATATATATGGAGAGAGAGAGAGAGGGAGAGAGAGAGAAAGAGACAAAGGCATATATGTGTGTGTATATAAATATATATATGTATGTATATATATATGTATGTATATATATATACATATATACATATGTATATATATATGTATGTATATATATATATACATA
>JANHMN010000020.1:42835030-42852530 GCA_030674055.1 Rhabdomys pumilio | reverse complement strand
ACTGAAGTCCCCACAAACCTCCACTGTAACCTCTCTAGTTGCGCTCTCTCCTCTCTCTTCTCTCTCCTCTCTCTTTCTCTTTCTCCTCTTTTCTCTCTCTCTTTCTCTCTCTCCTCTCTTTCTCCTCTCTCTCCTGTCTCCTCTCCCTCTCTCTCCTCTCCTCTCCCTCTCTATCTCCTCTCTTCTCTCTCTCTCTCCTGTCTCTCTCTCTCTCTCTCTCTCTCTCTCTCTCTCTCTGCCTCTCTCCTCTCTCTCACCCACCCACCCACCCACACACACACACAGGTGCACACAGGCACACATGCACATGCCCACAACACACATACAGAGACAGAGGTGTTCCCTTGATTGCATTAACTGTGGCTAACAGTGCATGACATTAGCACTTCTGTGGTGTTTGATAAATGTGATTGGTTTCAACTGGGGCAACACAATACTGGGGAATTCTTCAGTCAGAATTTCCCTCTTCCATTCCACGGTTCCTTCAGAGAGCATCGAGATGACAAGGAGACTCCCCGACAAGTCTTGTTTGCTAAAGAATCGAGGAAGAGAGCTGAGAAGATGCAAAGAGGAGAAAGCCAGTCACAGCCAGTCACATTCAGTTTTCTACTTCTGCCCAATGTTGGTCATGTATGTTGTTTGGCTATGAGATTTCACTCTTGTGTGTATGTGTGTGTTTGTTATACAACCAGTGGCACAAACTGAGCTCTGCAAATATGAGACTATGACTGGAGACCAAAATAAACCTCAGTTTCCTAAAGTGTATATCTTAAGAGGACTGGAACTTGAGCTGAGTAATGATGTTTTTTAGTCTGGGGACTTAATCTGAAATAATGGAAACTGTAGAGTAGCCAGCAGGCTTTAGTGCAACCTTGAAGACTAGCTGATGGAGCTAGAATCAGAACCATTTAGACAGGCCAGGAAAATCAATTGTTCGGCACTTGACTTAAGGGAATCGGCAGGTTACTTTAAGAAAGCTACTGGGAGGGGTTCCATTCTGTCTTCAATCGCTATGATAAACATCGATTCTGAACAAGTAAGAACGTGTGCTACACATGAACGCACACACGCACGCACGTGCACACACAGAGCATATATTTTTTGGTTGATTTTTTAAAATCTAGGCTGCTTCATAACAGCTGTGGGTTAATGAAAACATGTCGATGAGAATTGGTTACACAGATCTTTTAAAATTCATCTTTATGGAGTTATGATTCATTTAACCATACATGCTGGGTATTTCAACCCATGAGGGAAATTTAACCCAGAGGTGGGCGTTTTCAGCCTCACCTAAAGTCATGTGACTTTTATCTTCTGTGCTACACTTCTGTCAGTTAACATAAGGATCCCCAAGCCCACCCACACTGTCCCCATGAGGAGCTCCTTTTGAGGTAGGCAAACAGTATTCTGTTGTATGTCGTGACTTTATCCACGTGGCAGCTGATGGGCATGCAGGTTGATTCCACGTCGCCATTGTGAACGGCCCTATGATGAAGAGGGGACACAGACATTCCTTTGACATTCTAACTTCATTTTCTTTAACAAAACTCTTTTCCAGCAGCGTGGTTCCTGAGGAAACTTTCTCAAACCTTAGCGTGCACGTGATCAGCCTGGGGGAGCTTGCTAAGTGTAGGTTCTGAGGCAGAGGGTCTGGACTGGACCTGAGACACCGCATTCCTCATTAACTCCCAGGTCACACTGATGATGCTCCTGCCTTGTGAGCCGAATTTTAAATCCTCCCCAACCCGTTCTCCCGCACCTCGATGTGTGTGCCTGCCTACACAATCTGCCTATTGCTTGAGAATCTAGATAATACTCTTACCAATGTACCTACCTCAGGTACTGTTGAGAGAAAATCTAACCTGGGAATCCGGTGGTAGCAAACGATGCCTTCAGCAGTTATTTTTATTTGTTTGTTTATGGTCTTTTGACACGGGGGTGGGGGGGTCTCACTATGTAGCTCTGGGTGTCCTGGAACTCACTATGTAGACCAGGCTGCCCCACCCCCATCCTCCATCTCCCAAGTGCTAGGATTAAAAGTAACCCAGCAGTTACCCTTACTTTGGCCTATAGTGTTCTCTTTCTGGGTGAAGGCTTTTCAATGTGGAATCAGCCTGCATGCCCATCGGCTGCCACGGGGATAAAGGCAACGTGACACACAACAGAATACTGCTTTTCTTATCTCAAAAGGAGCTGCTCGGGGTGACAGTGTGGGTGAACTTGGGGATCTTTATGTTAACTGTCAGAAGTGTGGCACAGAAGTCAAAAAGTCACATGACTTTACTTCTATGTGAGGCTTCAGGAAACCCCCAAATCATGACACAGTCCTACTGAATTTGGCCTGTGAAGCTGACACGATAGATAAACAAGATGCATTGCCTTCTATCGGCAAAGATTCCACGCAAAGATGCAAACTTACAATGGAGAACACGATCTCTAGTGAATTCTAGAGCCAAGTAGGAACTGCTTATCTGAGATAGCCTCAGCTAACTCCCAGCTCACTATGCAGTGAAGGATGACCTTGAACTTCTGATCTTCCTGTTCGGACGACCAGATGCTGGGATTATAGGTTTGTGCCACCACACCACTGTACGCTCTCCTGGGGATCAAACCCAGGGCCTCACGTAGCTAGGCAAGCATGCTACCAACTGAACCACATCCCTGTCCCCTGTTATCTCTCAGCTTCAGTGGAGGATACAAACTCTTCCAACTTGACCAGTCAGCATGCAGAAAGTCTTCTCCCCACTGACATGTAGCTCTGCTGCAAACTCAAAAGTCACAAGTACCCCGCTCGGCTTCGGGTACCACAGAGCATGTATTTTAGCCATGCATCAACTGTGTGGCATCAGTTGGGACAGCTGACAGCAGCTCTTGTCTTTGGGCCACGCAGTGAGCCTTGTTGGATTCTGTCTCCATTTGTAGTACCCTCCTGCCTCCTCCTCTGTCAGGGCTCCTGTGGGTCACTCTCACAGGTGAAGGGCGATCTCCAGCTGAGAGTATCCCTCACTCCTTTTCCCAGGTGCCTTGTCCCCATCCCTACTGGCACCAGGCATTCTCTCCTCAGGAGGCTCCTTCTCATGCTTTCTATTGATTATACATACTTTCTGAAATGATTACAGGGACACTGTTTCCCTGGATGGCTTAGAAACCCTAAACTCCTTTTTTATGTTCAACTCCCTCATAAAAAGCAGATCTCTGTGCTGTCTTGAATAGAAGCGTGGGCCAACCTCGGCTCATTCACATCGTTTCCTGGTTCATCGTTGCCTTCCACTCTTTGCAGTAAGATGGCGTCCATCCGTCTGGATTCTGTCTTCAGTCTGCTGAGATGACAGACATCTCTTTCTAGTCCATCTTCATCTCTTGTGTGTAACTATAAGATTTATCAGTTATTAATGTTTATTTTTTTTAAGGCACCTAGCCTGGTATTGCTGTTACTTCACTATTTGCAAACTTGCTTTGTGGTTTTATTGATAGCGCTCAGGCGGAGATCTCCCTGTTAACATATGCAAACTCACAGCTCCCGAGAAGCTTTCCAGCCCTGCTAATGAGCGGATTAACAAGAGCGCTGCGATGTATTTAACCTGCAGCACTAGCTCTGTTTCAATAAGACTTCAACAGCCTATTAAATGGAGTGGGGGCTCAATTAACCCACACAAAGGCCACTCTACCCACCGTGGCAGGGACAACCACATTTAGCATCTGCCTAGGCAGCTTGTTGGAAGCTGGGAATAAAGAGAGTGACGTGCTCTTGCCTGGAGCTATGATATAACTGAAACGGTGATTCTGGATCATCTGGGCTGACTGAATAGGTGACAGCATTGAAACCTACGAGTATCTTGCCATATGACAGCTTATAAAAGAAGAAAAAAACAACTCTGTGTATTCAATGGTCACTCTGTCCCCCCTGTGCCTTATTCCAGGGGACTTCCCTCATTGTCCCTGGGTCAGCTAGTAGGAGACATGGTTGTGGATTTGAGGATGGTGAGTGTTAGGGTGTGATATGTGGTTGGGGATGATGGTGGACACAAAGATAGCCCAAGAGATGCATTATATTCTGTTCAAAGAACATCTCCTTCTGTAGTTGGGAGCTTGAACTGAGTTGTCATCTTTCGAGAGCAGATTCCCTCTCCCAGGCAGATGAAGGCTAGCCATCTCTTTATGGAAATCAGCGTACAAGAAGTGCATCAGCTAGATACCTCTAACCTGCCCCTTAAACCGCGTTAGGGTAGTTGCCCTGTATTGCTGACAGAGTAAGCTGCCTGCCAGGACATCCAAGCCCTGATAACTGCAGGACCTGAGTCAGAAAGCCAGGTTGACTAAGTCAATAGTCATTCATTGGCTTAGGATGGCCTGAATCGTTTACAGTGATAACACCCAAGTTCCTGTCCTTGTCCTACTTGTGGAAATTCACTGTATGGAAGTTGCAAACTTACTTAGGAAAAAAAAATCAAGATATTTGGGGTTGATGTTCTCTTCTTTTAAATTCTAGACGGAATAACTCAAAACTAAGCAATGTGTTGCTATAGATTGACCCATTACTTTAATTTTAATGTTTTGCTTTTCCATTCCTTTGCCATATTACATGTCAGTGGGTGGCCTTGCTCTGATTTTTACCCCATTGCTAACCTCCCTCCAGTGCAGCATCACTGCCTGGCTTGTCAGGACTATTGCTTCCTGGGCCCATCCCTCTATAGGATGTGAGTTTCTCATGTGCCAAAGTTTAGTTTGGCTTACAGACCCTCATCAAGCATCTGTTTCTAGTCTCTTTGGGTATCAACAAATACTTATAAAATAAATGCTCACAAAGAAGAAACGTAGCTTATGGACTGGCTTTAGAACCATAACCGAATGATTCCCTGGGTAAGATTCTTATTTTGGACCTTCCACCCTCAAAAAAATTAGAGGAAAAAAAAATCAGTAAGTTCTAGGATGACAAGCTACATGAAGTCACCAGAGTAGAGTGGTCACCGTCTTCTCTATCTTCCTGCACCATCTCTAGGGAGGGAATGAGAAGAGGGAGCTTTCAACACTGTATTGGTTCTATAGCGTGGACCGAATGCCTACTAGACCTGCATCTCTCTAGGTGTGTTCTTAGGTGTGTCCGAAGCTCTAAAAATTAGAGAGAGAAACCCATGAGTTATTTCACAGAGGAGGTGTTCGCTGGAGCTGGTAGGAACACAGCATGCACGTACCACACCCACCGCAGCTCTGCATAAAGCATTGAGCTGTGACTTGCAGACACAATGGAGGGCATGCTACAGGTGTAACGCCCTGTGCTGCTGGTTCTGTGGTTCACTGCAATGTAACTAACAATCATTTTACTCATTCGTAAGTGCATGGTCATTACACTTCTAGATCAAAGACTGCTATAACATTGGCCCTTACCTTACCCCCCTTGAACTCTGTTCCAAGAACACAGACAATTCTATCTTTCTGTGTGTCTGAGTAGCCTCAGAGCTAAGATGGAGGCTAATATTAGCTTCCTCTTTGGATTTCTTGGGAAGAAGGTTGATGCCTGTAGTCATTGCTGGTCTTGTATAAATGTTGAGAATCTTACCTGTGTGTGTGTGTACCCTACAGATTCAAAAGTCGGTTTTTTTGTTTGCTAACAAAAGACTCTCATTCAATATAGATCCCAATGGCACTCCTGCCTCTGAGCCAAATGGATTTGGAAAGCACACATTCTCTGATAATGACACCAGTTCCACACAAATGTCGCAACTGCCTGCTGTGTACTCCTCTTCCTCTTCTTAGTGAAAGGTACAAAAACACCATGACAGGCGTTATCTAAGCAGAGCTCCATTCTTACTTTATGTGTGGCCTCCCAGACACCAAGTCAGTCTTCCATTCTCAGAGATGTTTCCATGCATCTCTTGGTTCATGAAGACGCTTGATTGATATTTTGTATTCCAAATTTTAGTTGTGTGAAGGACTGAGTCAGACTAGTAAGTGTGTCACTGGTGTGGCTCTTCCAGACCTTCCTAGTTTATGCTAGAGTGTACTTGAAAAGACAACTGTCATTCTTTAGCATTTCTAGTCCATTTGTCATGCAACAAACTCTCATGGGATTTGACTTTTGAATGAAATCTCCCAAGTCTGTCTGAAAGACTGCCATTAGTCTAACTCCTGTCGGGTCCGGAGGAGATAGGACA
Source organism: Rhabdomys pumilio (assembly GCA_030674055.1). Taxonomy (NCBI): domain Eukaryota; kingdom Metazoa; phylum Chordata; class Mammalia; order Rodentia; family Muridae; genus Rhabdomys; species Rhabdomys pumilio. The sequence continues at coordinate 42,846,378 of JANHMN010000020.1, read as the reverse complement.
GCCATCACCAGCACTGTCTGGGGAAGTACCAATCACTTTTCACCAACAAGATTTTCCTTGTACGTGAACACGACCTCCCAGTCTGTAATGTAAGTCCCCTGTCAATAGTTTGTTTGAAGGGACTGAACTTCTATAGTTCGTGCTTCTCTTATTTCAAACACAAACACTGGATAGGACTAAGCTAGTAGAGGGTTTGCCTAACGTGTAAGATCTGGGGTGTAAGGACCCAGACTCCAGAATCTCTGCCAGATGATATCTCATGAAATCCCAGCACTTGGGAAGTGCCAGGCAGAGGATCAGCAGTTCAACGTCAGCCTTAAGCATGTAGTAATATTGAGTCTAGTCTGAGATACCAGAAACCCATATTTTCAAAAAAAAAAAAAAAAAAAAGGCAACACTCAAAAAACTAAACTCTCAAATAACTAAATGACCCTACTGTATTTTTCTATTATATAAACTGAAAAGTATCTATAAAGCAAATCAAAACAACACTCAAAATGCTGAGGTAAGAGAATTGCTACAAGTTTGAGGCCAGCCTGGGCTACATAGAGAAAATTTATCTCAAGATAAAAGAAAAGAAGCTGAAATGAAGCTCACTGGCTTGGAGGTGGTACAAGAGAGCGTGACAGAATAAACCTGCCCCCAGAAACCACCTAAAGCAGAAATAAGGAAGCCCTAACTGGCCAAGCTAGTTGCTTGGCAAATTGTTCAAAATCATCTTTACTTGTAATAGTGGTTGTGTGGGTCTTAGATTCAAGCTGAAGAATAATTAAAAATGTATAGATCTGCCAGCAGAGTGAGGTGGCACATACCTTTGATCCCAGCCCTCAGGAAGCAGAAGCAGGCAGATCCCTGTGAGTTCAAGGCCAGCCTGGTCTATGTGAGTTCCAGGACAGCCAGTAATACATAGAGAGACACTATCTAATAGATAGATAGATAGATAGATAGATAGATAGATAGATAGATAGATGTTGAAAAGGGGGAGGGGAAGGAAGGGAGAGCTGCCATATACCAAAGTGTGACTGAAGAGGGGTGCGTTGTGACTTCTGTCCTGTAATAACCCCATTGCTGGCAGCAAGCAACTCTACAGGTGAGAGACAATAAAGTCAGATCACCATCTTCACAGATGTTTGCAGGTAGCATTGAGAATCACTCCAACAGCTTCAGTGAACTGCAATAAACATGATAAAGAAACACCATCACCCAGTCCCCATGAATACATCCACAACACAACCTTTGCACCGAAGGCTCGGGGGACACTTCAGAAGAAGGGAGACAGAATATGAGAGTCAGCAAAACATGAAGTTTGCTGTGAGACTGTGTCTTCTACGACTGTCAGAAGCTACACCCGTAAAGTCTCACCAACATGGCTGCCTACACATGAGCTGAACAATCCAACAATAGACACATTAGCATGAATGGAGAGAGACCACAAGGAAAGGAAATAGTCTTCCCCAGGGAAGAACACACAAACCTAGCCAAGTGGTCAGTCCTGAAAACCTACATACAAGTAACATTATCAAGACTGAGAAGGTTGAATTTAAGTATTTAGGAGTGCATGCCTGCGTGGGTGCGTTCCTGTGCATGCATGCACGCACAACAGTGGAGTCTATTAATTTGAAAGAGAGCAGGGAAGGACATATGGGAGGTCTTGGAGGGAGGAAATAAAAGAATGGAAATGATATAATTAAGATCTCAAAAAAGTAAAATAAATGATTTAAGAAAAACATTTTTAGAGGAATAAGATTAGTTACCAGCTCCAGGGTGAGCGTGGGCTACCATGACTGAAGTGAACAGAGAGCTGCTGAGATGGGCTCTGCACCTCAGGTCCTTCTGTGACCTAGCTGCCTTCTGGTTTCTGTGTATTTTATCTTTTAGCTGCTCCCTGAAGAGATACTGACCATCAGAGAAAATGTTAGATTCCCACTCAGCAGCGTCTCTGTTTCTCTGCAAAAAGAAACTGATGGAAATCCCCACACCACTGGTTTTGTGTTCCAAACACACAGAACCAGAGCCAGGGTACTGTCCAGGGCCTGGCATGGAACAGGCCTGAAATAACCTCCCAAGGTCACCCTGCCCTTGCTGTTGTTGGTCTCAGATCCTGGGAACCCCAGTCAGTAGTGTTTGTCAGTTACTGTTGTGTTGTTAAGGCAAGTCTGTGACTCCGTGTGGCTCACCTACCTGCTGCTATTCATCCTCTGCCCTCCCGCCTCCTCCCCCAGGGTCTCTCTCACTCAGTACAGACCATCCTCATTTATTAATTCCCTCCTTTCAGGAAAGAACAGAATCCATGGGAAACCCAGGGGAAAGGCAGCCCAGGCTGAGGTTGAAGAAGGCCCCAGGGGACATTCAAGGGCATCACTGTTAAACTTCAGGGCAGCCTTCATGATAAAGAAGAACCAACTGGCTAAGTTTAAGAGCAGGTAAGATAATTCTGCTTTTACCTGGGTGCTTGAAAGAGGAAGTATAATGTCTGGGAAAAAAATGTAAAGATAAGGGAACCATGACAGGAGAGATCGAAGCAAAGAAATGGTGAATACCTTGCTACTATTTTAACAACAAAAGATGATTCTAGAGTCAGCCGAGTTTGTAGACATAAGAAATGTGTTTGGAACCCAGAATGTCACTGAGCAAATTTATAAGGCTGTTTTTACTTCCCCAGGTAGAAATAACTAGTCTAAATAAACTTGATTAAACCTTGAGGCTTTGGGGAATGATGGGGTGTGAGAAAACAAATTATTTACTCAACTCTGAGAAGGGTTGTTGTAGGTTGGTTTCTGGTTCTGTAATGAATGTCATGGCCCTAAGTAACATAGAGGAGAACAGGACTTGTTCCATTTTACAGATCACAGCCCATGGTCAAGGGATGCCAGGGCAGGAACTCAAGCAGGAACTGGGAGGCAGGGACTGAAGCAGAGACCACAGAGGGCTTATTGACTTGCTCTCTGACTCATGTACAGCATATGCAGCTTACTTCCTATAGAGCTCAGGGCATCTGCCTAGGGATGACACCACCCACAGTGGACTGGGCCCTTGTCAATCAATTAGCAACCAAGAAAATGGCCCCAGAGATATGCTCACAGGACAGTCTGATGGAGACAGTTCCTCAGCTGAGAGTTCTACCTCCCAGGTCTGTCAAGTTGGTAATCAGAATCAGCCACCACTAGGTTTTTCTGTTTGTTCTCTGTATGTTTGAATGCACCATTCTTTCATATTCTGTTATTGTTTTTTTTTAATGTTTTTGCTTAATTAGTACCCTTATTGGAAAGCATCTGTGTTCAGCACATGGGCTCAGTCTTCACAAGGAGCAGCTTCTACAGCCAGTGTGTCTGGATAGGAGACAGAACTTGCCAGAACCTTCTAGAACTTTCCTGCTCACTCCTCTTACAACCCCAGCTTTACCCTGGATACTGAGTAACAGTCCCCTCCCCCTTGGCAGATTAGGCCAATTTTCCTACTTCTGTACATTGTTCAGATAGAATCAGTGCGTAGAACCCATCTAATATCTAGACTGGCTGATCAGTAAGACCAAAGAACCCAACTGTCTGTGCTGCCTCAGTGCTGGGATTACAGGAGCTCACCATCTTGCTTGCCATTTTTACATGGATCCTGGGAGTTAGACTCAGGTCTTCTTCGAATGTACATGGCCAGCACTTGGTTAACTGAGCCATCTCACCAGCTCTTCCTTTGAAATTTTTAATTAAGAGATGGTTGTGTAGTGGTGGGGGTAGGGATGCACGCCTTTAATCCTAGAATTTAGGAAGCAGAGGCGAGTGGATCTCTGAGTTCAAGGCCAGCCTGGTCTACAGAATAAGTTTCTGGGCAGTCAGGGCTACACAGGAAAACCCTGTCTCAAAAAAACAAACAAAACCCAAAACCAAAACAGAGAGAGGGAGAGAGAGAGAGAGAGAGAGAGAGAGAGAGAGAGAGAGAGAAAGAGAGAGAGAGAGAGAGAGGTAGGTCTGTTTTTTTAAAAAGAGAAATAGATATACATCAACCAGAAAGTACAAGGTTTAGCTGATGCTGTGACTTCAGTTACCTAAAGCCGATGTTTTATTTAACTAAACAGCATTGACACATTCTTCCTTCATTTCCTAAACTTTAGTATTTTGTTTTTCTTTTTCACTAACATGACCAGATGCGTGAAGTTAAACAAAAGAAAATGTTTAATCTCTGTGTTTATTTGGGTGTGTCGGTGTTTATTACTCATTTCACGATTGTTACTGTAAATAATTTTGATGGCTAGGGAGGTGCTTACACGTGATATGTGTCAGTTAGGTAGCCAGGAAGCCATTGGAGGAAGCATAAGAGCTTCATCAAGCAAGATGCTATTTATTGCTTATGGACCTAAAAAAAGATGGTTACGCACTTAAATTGGTGGGAGAAGTCTGGTTCACATCTCCCTTTAAATGCAAGTGAAGTGAGACTTGTTAGTGAGCCTTGGATTTTGGGATAAAGATGAAAGCGCCATGTTCACATGTGTTTTGATAGGTCCATTGCAGCCTGTTCAGCTGGGGACAGAGCTGACCATCTGCTGAGATGTTCTTTGTGCTTCGGGTCTTTGTGTTGAGGTATATCATTATTCCGAATTGTTGGAAGGCAGTCTTGCACGAGGTGAGGTTTTGAATTCCTGATGGTGTGTGAATTTTTATCCCCGAGGTTTCTTCTCTCCGGGATGAATTGATTTGCTGGCCAGAAAGGAGGCTGAATTCCTACATCAGGTTAAAGGCTGCTGACACAGGGGTGTTTGGTTAGCAGCCTGCCCCAAGGGCTTCATGTGCACTGCGACAAAGCCGCCCTCCCTCCTCAGCCCAAGCTTGGCAGTGGCCAGTCGCTCATGCAAGCTGTGTGGGAACAAAGCAGAAATCAATCCAGCTTTCACCTAAAAGTAAGTCAAGCCAAAACGAAAAGGCCCTGGTCTTCATTAAGGCCTCCTGCTCCACCAAGCAGGCAATGTCTCCAGGTTCATTTTGCAGATTTCTCCCTTGAGTAACTGAAAGAGCTTCACTTTTGCTTTAACCTTCCCACTGGCCCTAATCAGTCACCTCTTCTTCAGATTCTCTATGGCTCGTCACTTTGCTAAAACTGCCAAAATAGAGCACCGGACAAGGATGAACAGATAACTGTTCTTTCTCCATCCTGAGGCCTAGGAGTCTAAGACTGTGGTGTTAGTGAAGCTGGTTATCTTCCAAGGGCCTCTCCTTGGCTTGCAGGTAGACATCTTCTCCCCGTGTTGTCAGGAGCTTCTTGAGTGTGTCGCTACCCTAATACCTAACCTTATAGGAACACCAGTTGTAATGGATTTGGACTTTTTTTTTTTTTTTCAAGGAAAGACTTTAGTGTAAAGAGCCAGAATCCTGGTTCACAGACAAGTTGAGGCAGGCAGAGGACAAGAAAGGAGAAGAGGGGAGGGGGCTAACGTTTTTCTTCTTTTGCCCAGTGGTTGGCCATTGCAAGAGGTGGCTACAGAGAAAAGAAAAAAATCTGTCCCAAATCTGGCCTGCACAACCTGATTTGAAATAACCTGGCGTTGTGAGGTGGCTCTTTCTAAACTAAACAGTTCATTCTGGCAAGTCCTACTAACAGCTGAGAAGCAACTGCTGGGTTGCTTGTTAGCCCCAGCAATTAAATAACAATCATTTAAGAACGGTATATGGACCAGTTGGGAGCAGTACAATACTGCACGTTGGGTATACAGTTGCCTGGACCTGCCGTGCCATGTTGACAAGGCAGCAGATGGTCTAATAGACTCCATCATTGAGCAGTTAAATTGGTAGGGTCTTAGTTTAATAATCTTGTGTTCTAATGATCTAGGCGCCTGATGAAAGGCAGGGCAATTACTTGTTCTTGTAATAATGCCCAGTTGGCCTGGATGGAAGGGCCACTCACTCCTGCATGGTGTGATATAATTAACTCCTGTTCCCCAGAAACATGGCTAGAGAGGCTAGTTTGATAATACACATCTCACCTTGACGCTAGAAAAATCTAAGAGCGTGTTCCAAGTTGAAAATGGGTCTTAAGTATTTAAAACACGGGAAGACAGGAAATCCTGTAACGCTGTGTTGGTGTGGTACATCTGCCTCACTCTGAACCATCATGTTATAGTAGTCTAAAAAATGGTTCCTAAAAATAGAAGGCTCTTGTGCCATATGAACCATTTATAGGCGAGGAAGTCATTCAAGGGCTCCCTGGACCATGGAGAATATCTGGACACAAGCCGAGGTCAGAGGACACCGAGTCCTAGGTTGGGGTCATTTTTTGATGTGGTCTTCAGATCCAGTCTGCCAAATATTCTCTCCCGGCCGCTTTGCAGAACATCTCATTAGTGCTTCAGATATGTGGTATGACTTATATCATCCATGGACTAAAATTATAACTTGCATTTTTCACCTCTTAAACCTTTCCCTAGAGGTAAATTGGAGTGTGTGAACACTGTTAAAATATGAGTACAGATAACACTTCAGTGTTCCCCAAGATGTGATGTAATTTAGACAAAGCAAGACACCGGTGACTGTGTTAAATATCACCTTCTTCAAAGATCGGCGCACAGACCAACACAGCAACTGGCATTCATCCCACCAGCGGACATGTAGTAAAGAAAGGGCGTCTGGTCAGAGTGGTGCACGTCTTTAACCCTAGCACTTGAGAGGCAAGGGGCAAGTGGATTTCTGTGAGTTTGAGGCCAGCCTGGTCTACATGGTGAGTTCCAGGACAGCCAGAGCTACATAGTGAGCCCCTGTCTGTCTGGGAAAACAACAACAACAACAATAACAAAGGTGTAGACTGTAACATACCAGTCAAGAGCTACTCAAAAGAAAATGAATTACTTACAGGAATAAACCTTAAGAAGAATTTGCAAAAGGCTGGAGAGATGGTTTGGTGCTTAAACTACTTGCAGCTTTTTCAGGGACCAGAGTTTTGGTTCTCTGTACCCATATCGGGTGGCTTACATCCATCCATAACTCTAGCCCCAGGGAATCTGATGCCCTCTTCTGGTATACAAAACCCAAAGGCATGACATACGGTCACATAAATTCACATAAATAACAATAGATATTTATGCCTTAATTTGCTCTTGCTGCAATAAAACACCATGAGCACAAAGCAACTTGGGAGGGAAAAAAAATGTTTATTTCATCTTATAACTCCTAAGTTACAACCCATCAATCACTTAGGGCAGTCAGGGCAGGAACCAGGAGACAGAAACTAAAGCACAGGCCATGGAGGGGTGCTGATTTCTGGCTTGCTCCTCATGGCAAGGACTCAGCCTGCTTTCTTAATGGCTGCCAGGATCTGCTGCCCAGTGGTGATTCTCCTGCCTCCTAGACTTGCACACATGGAGGCAATCTCATGGAGGCGTTGTCTTGGTTAAAGTTTCCTCTTTCCAGGTGATCCTATCTTCTGCCAAGTTGACAAAATGCTCATCAGTTGGGGACAGGGGGAGGAAGAGAAAGACAGAGACAGAGAGACAGACAGAGACAGAGACAGAGAGAGACAGAGACAGACACAGACACAGACACAGACACAGACATACACACAGAGAGACAGAGAGAAAGATAGAGACAGACAGACAGACAGACAGACACACCACACACACACACACACACACACACACACACACACAGGTGGGGGGCTTATCTTGGTGAGGGTCCATCTCAGTCCATGAAAACCAGGTTTATGAAGGATCCTTGAGGGACCCTACAATAACTCGCCAATGCTGGAGGCCACACATAGGCTCAGATCACAGAGTTCCGCACCACATGCTCACGGACCTTTGTGCAGGTTCAGTAACCTCCCAGTCTTACAAAAGCAGAATTTGGGGTTTACTGCAGGTAGATGAGCCAAGTTCCTCACAGCTTTATGAGTTTGAAATTCATATTAATTACAGTGTTGCCTATGATACTTGGGCACCGCAAAGAGAACAGTGTCTCTCTCTCTGCCATCTCCTTACGATTTCATAGAAGATGAGAGTAGAGTCCCCAGTGCTTGCTTCCAGTACAGCCTGGAGGGGTTTGTTCTCAATAGGAAGGAAGGGGAATTCCATCATGGTGCCGTCCTAAATGAAGATGCTCTCTACAGATGTCGTCCACGATCAGCCCCTTTCCTGTGGGGCTTCAGCTTCCCTCCCTCATCCTACCACTGAGTTATTTTCAAGCTTCATTGGTTATGTTTTTATTGTATAAAAGCCATATGGTGTGAGGCAAAAAAATACAGTCTCCTAATCAAGAGTCAAAGGGACCTGTTCCAAACTCCGCCTCAACCAGGCAGTTGGATATCAACCAAATTAATGACTATAAATGTGCTGAGCATCATTTGATAATGGGTAATTCAGTCTGACTTGAGACTTAAAACCAAATGTGGGACAGCCCCCATAGTTGCTGGCTCACAGTCGATGCCAGCTCCTCCTCAAGTCTTGCTTTCTCGCCAGACCTACCGGCTTACAGGAGTCCAGACAGACAGCTGTGACAGATGTGGGCTTTCATTTTCCAGCAAGCACTGACATAGCGCTCAGCAGGTGTTAGGGCTCTGTTTCTTTTGGTTTGATGTTTTTAGCCTCTTGGCTTCCAGTTCTTATAACACGTTTGTTTATTTGGAGACACAACACATTATTTCTCAAACTGGGAAAAACCTTCAAGGCAAAAAGCTATTCTTTATAAGTCTAAGAACATTCTCAACTCTAGCTTCCTTTAACCCAACCAAAAAATTCAGAAAAGGGGAAAAAAAAGTGCTTTTAAACAAAAAGAAAAGTATAATTGAGAATCTTTTAAGGGCAAAGATGATTCCGTGCTGGTTCTACCTTTTATAGTGAAGGTATGAATGTTGGGGCACCTGCAAAGCTGTACACAGCCCTTCAGGACTGTTGGGGAGAAGTCGGAAGGCACTGGGTGAACAAGGCTGGAGAGTGGCTACTGTCTTTTTGGTTACTAATAAAGTCTCATAGATTTAATTTCAGTGTTTTCTTCAAAAAAATCCCACATCAGGGAGTCTTAGATTGCCTGGTGGGGCAACTGGCATATTTGGGCCAAGGTAGGGGCTGAGTTTGTCTCCTGCCCAGGTGGACCTGCCAGGGTGGGGCCAGCCATACTGTCAGCACCAACTGAACTGCATCAAGGAGCAAGTGTCTTAAGCATTTGACAGCATTAGACCATGTGGTTTTGATTTTGAGTTGGAAGGTATGCTAAGGGGGCTGGTCTGTAGACGGGTTGTTGAAAATGCTGCCATGCTGGATAAGACAGGGCATCTATGCAGAAAAGAAATCTTTCACTAAACACATCTGGGAGACATTTACACTCATCTTCCACAACTTAGCTCAGATTTAATGAGCGGGCTGAATGTACGGAGCCTGGGTCATGGTAGAATCTCACAGTAAATGCACCTGTTAAATAACAGAAAGGATGAATTGGTAAAGCCTTTAATCCCAGCACTTGGGAGGCAGAGCCAGGCGGATCTCTGTAAGTTGGGGGACAGCCTGGTCTACAGAGTGAGTTCTAGGCTAGCCAGAGCTATATAGTGGAACCCCATCTCGAGAAAGAAAGGAGGGAGGGAGGGAAGGAAAAGAAAAGAAAATGGCTGGATGAGGGGCTAGAGAGACGTCAGCGTTACAGCTGCTGTTATTGAAGACAGTTGAGGTTTGATTCCCAGCATGTCTGGCAGCTCATAACCACCTGTCACCTCATCTTTAAGGAGTCTGATGCCTTGTTCTGACTTTTGCTTGTGGATACGCTTTAGCATATGTATAAGACACACACATAAATAAATAAATAAGTAAATAAATAAATAAATATCTTTTGTATAAATGGATAAATGAATGAATTAGAACTGTTTCCTATGCTAATTAATAGAATGAAGCAACCATCTGTGGCTAAAAGATTCAGATACCTGAGCAGGAAAGACGTAAGCTTCACGCTTCCTTGTTACTTGCTGGGTGTGTAAGGGATCATCGCCTAGCTGTCTCTTACTTGACCTGAAACTTAGTAGAGACACAGTGTCAGCTTTGGGATACTGTGTAAGATCAGCCTCACTGTTCATACAGGGATCACAGTGACTTGCCTGCATAACCAGTAAGACAGATTCGATGTCATCCACAGCGATTCGATACATTTTATTTTTAAACAAAGTTTCCACAAATAAAACCCGGGGCAAAATGATGTGCTAGCAAATTCTGCCCAACTTTTAGAGATGAAACAGCATCGATCCTTTTCAAATTTTCCCAAGAATTTTAAGAGAGGATATATTTATCAATGCGCTCTGAGGCCGGTGTCAGTGTGGTAATGAAAGCAAAGTGTTTATGGGAAAAGGAAAATCTTGCTCCCTGCTTTGAGTACACACAGAGGGAAAAGCCGTTCTTTTTTTGTTTTGTTTTGTTTTTAAATGAATCTAATATCGATGTATTAAAACTTTTTAGTTAAAAGTAATATAGAACATAGCCACTCCTCAGCCAATCCCAGTGTTTTCGATGTTGGTTTAACATTTAAAACTCAGCAATGGGACTGGAGAGATGGCTCAGCCATGAGGAACACTTGCTGCTCTTGCAGAGGACTGGCGCTCAGCCCAGGCCAAGCAGCTCACCGCTGGCCAGAACTCCAGTCCCAGGGCATCCCGTGCCTCTGTTCTCTGCAGGAACCTGTGTATACCCACACACAGACAGACACACACTTGTGATTAGAAATGATAAGAACAATTATTTGCAGGTCAGTAAGTGACCACACTGGCATTTTTAAAAAACCCGACACCATCACAACCGGTACAGAGGAAGTTGTATTGTTCAACAAAAACAGACTTGCAGTGTGAGAAAAAAGGCTGAAGTCAAAGGCAACAAAACTAATAACTTCAAAACTACGGGAAGTTTAAGTCTGAATTTAATAAGAGAGAAAAAGGGAAGACATAATCCGTTAGTTTGATTGAGAAAACTAACGGACAAGTCTTTCAGCCCCTCGCCTGTTATACTCGAGTAAGATTGGGAGCAAACAGCTGCAAGACACTTGGTGAGGCTCAGACAACACAAACGCCAGGTGTGAGAGAGGAGCCAAGCCTGACGACCTGAGTTGGAGCCCAGGTTCGAGGAAAGAACCAGATGCAAGTTAGTCGCTGACCTCCACGCCCTCATGTGCACATGCCCACAGACACGTGGAAATAAAACATAATGCAAATTTTAAAAAGAAGAAAGTACAGAGAAAGGTTTGAGGGTTTATGCCTATAGTCCCAGCACTCGGGAGGGAGACAGAGGAGGAGAAAGAATTCAAGATCATTCTCACCTTCAATAGAGAGGTCAAGGCTAGTGTGAGATACATGAGACACTGTGGCCCTGCCTCAAAAACTAAATTCCCATTGAGAGAGAGAGAGAGAGA
>JANHMN010000020.1:42821335-42834630 GCA_030674055.1 Rhabdomys pumilio | reverse complement strand
ACATGTACATACATACACATGCACATATAAAAGACAGTCCCTTTAGAAACTTAAGATAGTAAGTGAATGAATGCTAATAAGCTAGAAAGGAATGCAGAGGTGTGTTGGGGTATGTTCCACTTGTTAAATGGTTTCGTGTTAAACAGAAACACTCAACTAATAATGAGATGGGTCTCAAGCTTGGCTCTTCTCACACCTGGGCAGGGAGCCGTGTTCACGGCAGCTTCCTCACCACTGATGCTGGTTTCTCTGCTACCACCACCCACACTGTGAAGGAAACAAATGCTGTCTGTAACTCAGAGAACAGCCAAGCCTCCCACTTAGGTAGCACCTTAGTGCGCTTCCTCAATGTCCCCCAAAGCCAAAATATAGAAGCAAATGAGGTTCTCAGATGATCAGATATCACATAGTGATAAGACTGAGAATCAATTCACCCCCATCACTCTGACTCTGATAGGGACCAAACTAAAGAACTCTGAGAAAAACAGTTCAGAATAGCAAAGTCTGGTGAGCCACCATTTCTAATTCGTTGTCCCTTGGCTGCGGGAAGGGAGCGTCTCCTTAGCAAGACTTCAGCCACAGCAAGGTCTGCTGTAGAAAGCCCACTGTGTCCTCGGCACCCTCCTCCGGTCCAGTCGCTTCTCTACTGCAAGGTTCAAGGTGGTTTTCTGGCTTTCATTGTAAGGTCTCTGTGTGTGTTCCATTGATTTATCTCTTTAGGGAAATGTAGGGGAAAGGGGAAAATCCACCAAGGAAAATGAAAACCAGGACAAGATCAATGAGGGGCCGGTATTGAAGACTGAGACGAAGAAAAGGATTTCTGTGGTTTACTTAGGCGTGGTTTCATGTGGCCCATGCTGGCCTCAATCTCTCTATGTAACCACAAAGTACCTTGACCTCTGATGCTTCTGCTTCCATATCTTAAGTGCTGGCTTTGCGGGTTCCCTACCATACTTGACTTTCTGCAGTGCTGGGGGGTCCAACCCAAGGCTTCCTGTATACAAGGCAAGTGCTCTACCAACTGGGCTACATCCTCAGCCCAGGATAGCTAGCTGCTCATATTAGGTTCTGATTGCTGTTATTCTTTGGGGATTTATTTATCCTTATTTTATGTGTGTGGGTGTTATTCTTGCATGCATTATCTGCAGGATGTGCATGCAGTGCCCTCCACAGTCAGAAGAAAATATCAGCTCCTCTGGAACTTAATTTACCCAGATGACTGTTAACTGCTACATGGGTGCTGGGATTCAAACAAGGGTCCTCTGAAAGAGCAGCCAGAGCTCTTAACCACAGAAGCATCTCTCCAGCCCTACCGTTAGCTTTTTAATGTGGCTCCTTCTTATAAGTCTGGGGGTGAGGACAGCTATTCACATAGCATTTCACAAAGAAATAAACTAAGCTTTTATTGCACAGAACTCCTTGGGCTTTTTATTCATTATTCTATCTGTATGGACTCTAAAACTGTGATCTGTGTTTTGGACAGGGAGCTTGGACGTGATAATTTCGTGTGTCTAATGAAAGCACTCCTGCGTACCCATTCTTCTGTGTTTATGGTGTTGAGCAAAAGGACGGGTGACTGTAAGATAGGGTTTCTCAGCTAACACATCTGGATTAAGAACTGGTTCTCTGAGATGTTCAAAAGTCGGAGGAGACAAAACAGAGTGTGCTGTTCTATGCCTACAATCGCAGAACTCAGAAGACTGAGATCAATAGCCAGCACGCTCGCACAGACAGAAAGAGCAACAGGGAGGGCTGACGACAGGATGAGGGAAGGGAAGGCAGAAGAAGCTGAAGGACCATCGGAAGGAGAGGGAAGGGGGCAGTAGCGGGGGTTGGGGGGGACTTGTTTCTGTGAACACAGCCTTGATTCTCCCGGGCTCTGTTTGTTACATCTTGCTGGTCTTTTCTGTTTTGGGGTTTTCAACTACAGACTCTCCAGCAGTGGCCTGTTAACAGCTCACGCTGAAGTCCTCTTTGTCCTGCCTGAAGTGACCAGCCTTGCCTTCTAACTGTGATCGGCAGAGCCCACCCTAGGTTTAGTTAAAAGCCAGCTGGAGCCCATGCTGCATCTTGTACCTTCACTTAGCAAAGCACATTTTTAAGAAAAAAAAAATGTAAGCCACCTGGGAAAGGGAGCTTCTGGCCAGAGAAGCCGTAATGACCACAAATAGAGCTAAGAACCTCCCGAGGAGGTGTGGAAGTAGCCAAACCCCGTTCTGGTGAGAACGCCTAATTTTATTTTATTTATTTATTTATTTATTTATTTGAGAACATTGAACAGGTGCTGCAGACATGGGAACGGCGATGCCAGTGGCATTAACAAGGAAGTTGGACATCGTTTCTCTCAGACTTTTTTCTTTTTTGTCTCTCTGTAGCAGAAGGCAAAGGGAAGCTGGGGGGGGGGGGGGGGGCAGGGCGGTGCTACTCCTGACATGAGCAAGAGTCTGGTTTCTCCTTGGGGATTCATGGTCTCTGGGTCCTGTTTGCTACAGAAAATGGGGGTCCAGGGTAACAAAGCAAGAGTTACCCCCAAAGTGTGCAAGCTCTTTGGACTAGGAATATATAAGCCACGTGGAGCCTGGAGCTGGGGGAAGAACACAGAACCAGTCTGCCCCAGCGTAGCACTGAGCTGTGCCTACTCACCACCTGTGGTCCTTACTGTGCTCCACTTCTCCCTGTCTGTACATTGTAAAGAAAAACAGCTGGAAAAGTGGCCCCACCTCAGAAGTGCTTGGGGTGGTGCCTTCTCGTGCTTTGGGATATGGCTGTGCTCATTTTGTTAGTCTTTTGGTAACTATGAAGTTACTTATCTTAGCCTGCCTGGGTCTGAAGTGGAAAGGATTCTGCAGAGGGGTCAGGCATACACTACCTCCAGGCCAGTGGCAATGACAGCTGGGCATCTCCTGGGGCCTTTAAAGGACATGGCCTGTCCACGGGGACAGACGGCTGGCTGTCAGCCTGAACCACTCACTCACACACAGAGAGGCAATGCTGCGACGCTTTAGAAAAGGCCAGGCTGAGATGATGAGGAGCCTAGGGCCACAGGTAAGTGTCACGGGTGCTGCACAGTGACCTGTGTGACATGACAGTGACAGACAGCATTATAAGGTTACCAGAGAATACATGGTGGCCCCCACAGTAAACTACCATATGGTAAGTCCCTGTCAGTGCAAGCTCCTCCTTAATGGGGAATTGTGGAACTCTGGAGGCTACATGTGAGGGGGACAGCATCTGTCTATGAGTTTAAAATTGTTCTCCAAAGTAAAGTCTAGTTTTTGTTGTTGTTGTTGTTGATGATGATGATATGATAAGAAACCTGGGTTTTGTGACATACTCCTTAATTCCAGCACTCTGGAGGCAGAGGCAGACAGATCTCTGAGTTCCAGGCCAGCCTAGTCTACAGAGCAAGTACTGGGACAACCAGGACTTCACAGAAAAACCCTTTAGATGGATGGATGGATAGACAGACAGACAGACAGACAGATGATCGATGGATAGACAGATACATAAGTAGTCGTCCAGGAACCATATTATAGAGGCAGAGTTTCTGGCCTTGGCCATGGCTTCCGCAGCTTAACCAGAGTCACAGGAAGCCCCTGTGTACATTGAAATTGGACATTCCAATCTAGTGGTCCATTTTGCTCAGTGGCTTATTCTGCATGATACAAACTGCACAAGACATTTCACTAAGCATATGTGTACAAAAGTGTCATGTACGTTCTGAAGTTATATGTCAAACGAGAAAAGCAACAGCAAGGACAAAGGAGTCTAGCGGCCTTCCCCACTTGGGTATCCTGACGCACCACATCAGGCTGGCCTCCAATGGCATTCCAAGAACAAACACGAGGCCCACGGAGCTGAGCCAGTGCTGTTCTTCCTAGGAAAGTTTAGACTAGAGGATGGAAACATAGCCCAGTCTGTAGAGTGCTTGCCTAGTGCATAGAGACCGGAACTCCATCCCAGGCACCGTGTAAAGCAGGTGTGTGTGCTGACACAAGCGCGCCATCCCAGCACTTGGGAAGGAGAGGCAGAAGAATCAGGCGTTTAAGATCATCCTTGACTACAGAGAGTTTGAGACCAGCCTGGACTATGTGAGACTCTTGTCTCAAAAATAACTAAACTTAATGGGTCACAGAACAAACCCAAAAGTCATAGTCCGGAAGAGACCAGCAGGAATGGGAGCGGGGAGTGACAGGAGGTGGGAGGGGGGACAGAGGAATCAAAACACAGTACACACACACACACACACACACACACACACACACACACACGCATGAAATTGTCAGAGGGCAAAACTGACAAAAACTTAAAAATAAAACAGTAATTAAATAAAGCTTAGAATAAGATTGGTTGGCAGGGTGACAGGATGAGCTTTCCTGTCTTGAGAATGAAAAAGGAAGAGGATTAAAAGAAGAACATTAGCCCTACAGAGCCACTGCACAGCTCCGGTGCACAGCTCTGCAGGACTCAACACCTTGCCCGCCCCGGGTTCACTGTCTTTTCCTGGCACGGCCCAGGCTGTCTATGCTATACTCTTCCTGACAGCGTGGAGGTGGCTGTCCTGGTGCATACAGCAAGGAAGAGACATTTCCCTGCACCTGTGAGTCTGGGTGCCTCCAGCCACATCCCGCAGTTGAACCATTGTAATGCGGCTGACCTTCCTGCAGACACTATTCACTCATAGGACCCACTGGTCCATCAGACGGCATCCTGGTGACATTCTTCCCAGCCGCTGGCAATGGCCTTTAATTCATCTGGTATTTACCCAGGGTGAAGCCTCCTCTGGCTATAACACCTTTGTTGGTGTGAGCTGAGCCAGGTTTGTCTTCTGCCCCCTCACCTTCAGGGTTTCACACCAATTTGTCAGCGCAGAACGGTCTCTCCATCCATTTTCTGTTTTCGCTTTTGTTTTTATTGCTCTTTGGTCAGTTTCTGTCTGCCCAGAACCTGACTGCAACATCTGGACATCAGCATTTCTGATTCTAGGTCTTTCTCCTAGACAACCTGTGTGCCGGAGTTAGCTTGTATGCTTGTCACAGGTCATCATGGTGGCAAGCTGGTAACCAGACTTAGAAATCACAAGAAATTTTATACTAGAATCTTTTTAAAAAAAAAAAAAAATGACATTTTCAAAATACTCTAAAATATATGACTGTTTGTGTCCTTTTCCAAAAGAATCTTGGAATGAGTTCTTGAGGGAAGATCTCAGTGTTCACTGTCTCTGAAGGTAGATTTGGTGATCAAAGCAGGACCAGGTAAGAGAGACCGTGGGTGTTTGTGAAGAGCCATGACAGACTCTTAGAATCCTTGCCCTTCTGACTGGAGTATTTTTGAAGTCACTAAATGTTTGTTGCTGAGAGTCAGTACTCTTATCCATGACTAGCCATAGAAAGTTCCTTCTGGGGCTCGAGGACATAACTCGTTGGGAGAAGTGCTTGCCTTGTGAGCATGCGCAGGTGAGTTTGAGGCCCAGAGCTCAAGTAAGCAGCTAAGTGTAGTGGCTTGTGCTCTGTAGTCCCGGTGCTGTGGAGGTAGGGTCAGGTGGGTCCCTCAGGCTGGCTGGCCAGTCAGCCTAACCTACTTGGCTAGTTACAGGTCAGTGAAAGAGAACCAGGCTCTAGAAACAAGGTTGGGGCTGGAGAGGTGGCTCAGTGGCTAGTAGCATACACTACACTCAAAGGGGACCAGAGCTTAGTTCTGAGCATCTACATTGGGTGGCTCACACCACTTGTGACTCTACTTCTGGGGGATTCATACCTTCTTCTGGCCTCTGAGGGCACCTCCACTCAAGTGCACAAACTTACACTCAGACACATGCACATAATTTAAAAAAAAAATATATATATATATATACATATATATATACACATATATATGTACATATATATGTATATATATTATATATGTAAATATATTTACATATATATGTGTGTGTATATATATTTATTTATTTATTTATCACTGCATCTGAGCTTCAATGGATTAGCAAGCCCCAACAATGTAGCACGAATGTTTCCTGACAACTATGAAGGAAGGGACCACAGATCAGAACATTGACTGTCACTTGCATCTCCACACACCCCAGGCAGCAGCAGCTGGCTCTAGGTTCTCACAGGTTTTGCATGAAATGAAATGAATCAGCTGCCTTGAGTCTTCCTACCTATGAAGGAGCCTGGGAAATGTCCATTTTTTACTGTGACCCACAAAACGCAGTGATGCAGAATTCTAAGTTTTAGTTGATCGTGTCTAACATATAGATGCATGCATACACACTGAATGTGTCCAGAGAAATACTCCAAGGCTCAGCTGCCTCAAAGTATTTGCCATGTACACATGATCAGAATTTGATCTCAGAACATACCATAAAGAGAGCTGGGCATGGTCGTATGCATTTGTAATCCCAGGGCTGTAGAGCCAACACCAGACAGATCCTGGGGGCTTGCTGGATAGCCAGGCTAGTCTATTTGGCAAGTTCCAGAACATTGAAAGACCCTGTCTCAAAAAAATCCAGGTGGTTGGAACTTGAGAAACACAGTGTGAGGCCAACCTCTGGTCTTCATGTGTTTGTATATATAAGTGTGAACACACACACACACACACACACACACACACACACACACACACACACTGCATTGAATACCCCTAACACACTGGACACCATCATTCGGCAAGAGGTCCACTGCATGGACCTGGCTATACAGACAACTGGAAGCTGGGTCACTGCTACATCAAGGACCTACATCTTTTAAGAAATGGCCGACATTCAAAGTATGGTTTCTATTATCATGAGGTTCAAATCTGTAAGATAAGCTACCATCCACCAGGGACGAGCTGAAGATAAGCTGGCAGGTCTTTGCCCTTCCTCCAATCTCTTTGAAGTCTATAAATCATCCTGCTTCGAAGCCTGTCAATGTTCTGATGGCCCCAGTTTCTGCTCGTCTTCGAACCGGCACCCATCTTTGGAAACTTAGATGAAGGTGGGAACGTGATGGAAACTGTTTGGGAACAGCAGATTTTTTTTTTCATAGTTTGTATTCAGTACTATTGTTTTTGAAACTGTAAGAAAAAAATCCCACAGGTAGGTGTGTGTGTGTGTGTGTGTGTGTGTGTGTGTACGCGCATGCGCTCCACCTTGAGTGACTGTTGGCCACTATTAATAGATGTGGGGAAAGCACATCATGACGAAGCACCAGCTAACTCCAATGTGCAGTTTTCAATGTGTAACTGAAAGTTACCCTCAGTTTTGGGCTGTTCCTGGAGGATGGCAAGACCAGCAGACCACATTCTTTGTTCCACTTGAATATAACTCAGGCATTGTTTTCTCTTTCTCGGGGGTTTTTCCAAATCTTCGGGTCTTTGAAGAGGTTAAGTCAGGCCCTGCTAAACCTCCCAGAATGCACAACCTTATTTAGCAGCTGGAAGGAAGTCCAGAGTCCTCAGAGGTTTGTTCTCACCACACCACAGTTGGCACGCTCTGCCTCCTCCTTCAGATGAGCTGTGGGGACGGGATGCTGAACTATGGAAATGGCTTTCTGTAAGCAGCATCTGTCTCCCCAGACAAGTCCTGGGGCTGTGCTGGCACACTGGTCCACGGAGCGCCTCAGCCTTGCAACTGTTCGCCTCCGCTCCAGCTGTTATATCCCCGAGGAAAGCAACCTTTTCCAATCCAGCTCTCAGAATAAATGTCTTAAACTCTTCTCTCCATACTAGTTGTCGGTGAGAAGTTTATGCCCTTTTTGTGACTGGAATAAGGTTACCAACGCTGCCTTCTGAACCAAAACAGTGTAGAATACACTTCTGAAAGTATGCAAAGACTCGCTGTAAACCAGAGTCAGTTTGCTGAGGCGGGGCTGAAGCATCATAATTTCAAAATACACAGGCGATTTGGTTCTGCAGCCACAACTGAAAACCCAGGAAGCAACGACGGTATGCAACTTTTCCCAGTTTGCACAGGAGTTTCCTTGAAACTGAAAAGTCTTGGTGGACATGGAGAATATATAACGAGGAAGTGCAAGGGCCTGGAAGGCCACTCCACTGGCAGAGTGCTGGTCTTACAAGAGTGAAGATCTGACTTCGATCCCCAGAACTCATTTTTAAAAAGTCCAGGCATGACATCTCGAGCCTGTAATCTCAGTACCATCACAAGCCTGTAAGCTCAGTACCTAGAAGGCAGAGACAGGCAGATCTCTAGAGCGCACTAGCCAGCCAGCCTATCCTGACTGGTGAGCTCCTGGCCCAGGAGAGACCCTATGTCAATAAACATGGTGAACAGCACCTGAGAAATACACCTGAGACTGTTCTCTGGTCTCTACATTTACGTATACACGTGTGCACACTATACTCCCAGAGATGAACACACACTCAGGAGTACATACATACATAAGCCTATAGACATGCCTACACACACACACACACACACACACACACACACACACACAAGAAGGTGGGCTAACTAGGAGAAGAAAAGAAACCAGCTGCTGGAAGCAAGAAGTACGCACATGGGGATGGCAGAGAGAGAAAAGAATGATATGTAATTCATATAATAAATATAACATATAATAAATATGAAGATGCCCTGAGAAAAATAATTAATATGCTATGCTAAAGAAGTTTAAATACCCTGAGGGTCTCATGTCCCAGATTAGCCAGAAGAGCCGAGCACCCTAGTCTCCTAGGCTCCTGGAGAAGATCTGAGTCACTCCAGACTTGTAACCATTGTGAAGAAACAGCCCTCCAGCCGAGGCTCCTAGTTTAAAACATTAGTGCAGACACTCTTGAGCCACTGTGGGACTAGAGACTGAGTCTCTTAGATCATCACGACTCTGCCCTGTCATTGTGCGAATCATCAAATGTCCCAAGAGGACACTGAGGCACAGGCGGACAAATGGCAGTGTTGAGATCATTGTGTGCGTGGGGAGGGTGCCCTGCTTCCGTGCCTGGCTGGCTTCAACTCAGCTGCACTGTTAAGACTCCTGGAGATGTTCTGACCACAGCTAGCTCCAGGCCGAGAGCAGAGCCTAGACCACCTGCTGGCCCCATGCTCCCTTCAGTGTGTGCATTTTATGAGTTTCTGTTTATTTGGAACCATTATCACCTATGTAAAATTCATTTGGAAAAAGAAAACCAGATTAATTCGTCTCAAGTTCTAGCTTCTGGGACTGGGTCTTTCATGTGCCTGAGTGTGCATGTGTGCATGCACATATATTCTCATTCATTCTCTCTCTCTGTCTGTCTGTCTGTCTCTCTCTCTCTCTCTCTCTCTCTCTCTCTCTTTCTCTCTCTCTCTCTCTCTCCCACCCCCACCCCCACCCCCCAATTCTGGAATGGAGACTAGGAATCTATATGTACCAATGATCCAGTGATCTTCAGGCATTATTAAAATCCACTGTATTATATAGATCTTTTCTATATGTGTTTTTTTTCACATTTCATATTTCTGCAATAAACATGAACACTATATCCAACGTATCTATTTCATATGCTTCTGTTCTGCTCTGTGTCCAGGCTGCCCCATAATTCCTTGCTTGTCATGTGCTGAACAAAGAGAATAATACCCAGAAAATCCAAGTATCCCTTATGATCTAACCACCGTCTCTGTGAAGGAGATCTGTGCAGAGACCATGAAGAAGTTCTGCTCACTGGCTGGCTTGCTCCAGGCTCCCCGGTAAGCTCCCTCTCTTAGACCTTACAGGCTCATCTGCCCACTGTGGGTCTGGCTCTTCTCCATCAACCAACAGCCAAGAAAACGCTACACAGACAAGTCTGCAGGCCCGTCTGATGGAGGCATTTCCTCAACTGAGGTTCCATCCACCCAGACAACTGTAGTTTGTACCAAGTCAGCAAATGCCAATCGGAACAGCATCCTAGCTGCAAAATGTAATATCTACAGACACTGCCGCAAGTGAGAAAAGAGCTGAGGCCCCAAACCTAGGAACTCCCAGAGGAGAAGGAGTTACCTGTCTAACATGGAGTTATTTGTCTTACACTGTTTGGGCCGTAAACTTTCATCAGACACGGTGTACAGAAGTTTCGGGAGACAACTGGCTCCTTGTTCAGACTCATCAGGCTGAGCAGCTTGATAGAGGCAACTCACCCGTCTGGAGCTGAAGGAAGAGAAATGAACAGATTTTTAAAATAATTATTCATAAGATGTCAGCTCTCATAACACTGTTTCTTGATTATCCGCCGACCTGAGGGGTCTTGCTCTGCTCCCAGAATAACGTGTGACACACTGGCATCCTGCTGGTCAGCAGTGACAAGATATTCTGGGGGGTTGGGGGGGGGCCTGTCAGGCAGGGCAGCCTGTCAGGCAGGGCAGCCCGAGTGCCCTTTGTCTATAGTCCACTGGGAGGTTTTGTTTTTTTTTCAGTATATTTCAGGGAGGGGGGAGCAGGGTATGTAGACAAATGTCTTGAAAGTTAAGGGTCTAAGATTCTCAGTACCAAGTCCTGGGAAATAGGAGGCAGACAATAAATAATGGTTTAAAGAAATACATGGGTTCTCTTGGTGGAGTTATTTAGACATCAGGTAGGAAGTAGGGGTTGAAACAAAATAGTTTAGGAAGAGGCATGATAGCGCATGCCTGTAATCCCAGAACTACAAAAGTAAGTCATTACTTCAACAAGGTTCCAGTGCCTTTTGGTCTCTGTTTATTTAAGTAACTTTACCCAAGAATTGTATGGCAAAGTTTATGGCCCAAGAACACTCCCCTCCCCCCAGCCCCAGAGATCTTCACAGAGCCACTGGGCCTTGGTTTTTTTGTTTTTTAACTATAGCTACAGTTAGTTAAAGTCCTACTACAAAACTCAATCCCAACAGACATACTACAGAAAAAGAAAGAAAATTGCCCCCAAAAATTCTAGGAGGAAGCTAAACATTACCTTTTTTACCTCTAATCATTTGTGGGATAGTGTCCTGTTTGGTTTTACTGTTGATTTGATTCAACCTGGCATCACATGGTATATAACAGTTTCAATGAGAAGTGTCCCCCATGGGCTCAGGCACTTGAATACTTGGTCCCAGTCGGTGGTGCTCCCTGAGAACATTTGGAGATCCTCCTAAGGGAAGCGAATCATGGGAAGGCAGCTTTGAGAAAGGAGAGCCTTGTCCCAATCCCAGTTCTCTCCCACATCTCTGCTTTATTCTTGTAGTTAAAGATGTTTGCTTAGCTTCCTGCTCCTAATGCCATGTCTTCTACCTGCTGCCATGCCTCCTTGCCATGAAGGACTCTTCATGCCTCTCAAACTGTAAGCCAAAAGCAAAAACAAAACAAAAACAAACAACAGCAAAAACAAAACAAAACAAAAAAAGCCACTTTTCTTCCAGAAATCCCTTTTGGTTGTGGAGTTTTATCACAGCAACAGAAAAGTAACTGATACACCTAAGAAGAGAGAAACTGAGCTGAAGAACTGTCTCCATCAGACTGGCCTGTAGCATGCCCGTGAGCAGTGGTTCTAACAGGCGATTGATGTGGGAGGGCCCAGTTCACTGTGGGCGCTACCATCCCTATGTCAGTCTGGACTACATAGAAGAATGCTTAAGCATGAGACAGTGAGTGACCCAGTAACCTGTGTTCCTCTGTGGTTTCTGCTTCAGTGCCTGCCCTGACTTTCCTCAATGGCCTGTGACCTGGAAGTATAAGCTGAAATCAACCTTTTGCTCCCCTCAGTTGCTTTTGGTCACACAGCTCCAAGAAAGCAAACTAGAACAGATAGTATGAATGTTTCAAAAACAAAAAGACAAAAAAGAAAAGACATTGCAGAAATCAATTTTAAATCCTACCCTGCTTACATTGTAGCTGTGTCACACTGAGAAGGTCACCTAACTCTTCTGAGTTTGTCATCTTTTCTTTAAAAAGGAAGTCAACACTCAACTTAGAACAATACTCAACTCAAATGAGATATCTCAATCAAATCCCTCCCCTCAGGGTTTAAGGACCCATGCGAAGATGAGGTAGAAAGATTGTAAGAGACCCATGGGGAGTGAGGGCACCAAGGAAACAAGACCTTCCAGACAATAGGACTGACATAGA
The DNA here is from genome assembly GCA_030674055.1 of Rhabdomys pumilio. Taxonomy (NCBI): domain Eukaryota; kingdom Metazoa; phylum Chordata; class Mammalia; order Rodentia; family Muridae; genus Rhabdomys; species Rhabdomys pumilio. Next base: position 42,822,599 of record JANHMN010000020.1, on the reverse strand, counting down.
GAACCCGCAGAACCTGTGACAACGTGCACAGGGCTTGCACCAGTCTAAGTCAGGTGGGGACCAGCACCGAGAGGGGAAGTGAGCAGATTCCCATCCCATCCCAGAAGTTATCTCCAATTGATAACCACTGCAAATGAAAACTCAGTTCTCCCCAGTGGAGTCTCACTGGGTACAAAAACCACACTTAAGAGCAGGCATCATCCCCAGCAGCAGAAGGCCAACACAAAACGAACTCAGCGGTGTTTTAGGAAGGGTTTTTGTTTTGTCTCATAATACTTTGTCTGAGCTTTTTTTAAAAAACCTTGCAATTCTTTTGCTTATATATTATGGTTTCCAGCTTTGTGTTTTTATGAGATTTCTGTATGTATGAATGTGTGTGTCTCTGACTTCATATGTAATTCTGTGCTCTTTGTGTTTTTATGAAATTTCTGTGTGTATGAATGTGTGTGTCTGAGCTTTTATGTATTTCTGTGCTGCTTGGCTCTTTTTATTTTCTGTTTGTTTTGTCCTATTGTCTGTTTATATTTTATTTTATTTTTGTAAATGTCTGTTGTGTGCTTGGTCTAATGCTGCTTGTATTATGTTTTGGGGTCCCCAAAATTACACGAGAAATCGCGCATCTGAATGTAAGATTCTGAGGGAACCCTGCCCCCAGTTGGTTTTGACTGGTAAATAAAGTTGTTGGCTGTCAATGCCTGCCCAGGGAGACAGAGACAGGACTTTTAGGATTCCAGGGCCAAGGAAGGAAGAAAAAAAGAGAGATCCTCCTTGCCAGGAGGAGAGGAGAGAAACCATGCTTGAGAGGTGTGGGACAGAGAGCACTGTTGCCATGTAGGAGCTGTGGGACCGAGGCCCAAGAGGGCTGCACTGCTGGGTCTAGGGCAGCAAAGCTGGAATAAACATTTTAGTAAGTAATAACTTGAGAATATCAGAGGGGGATGGATTAGCTATGTGGAGGTTAGGAAGTGACCCAGCCATTGGGCTGTTTTAGGCGCATAAAATTATAATGATTGTGTGTGTGTGTCTCTCATCCAGAACACTGAGATAGAGAGGGACACACTGCCACTGCTGCCACTGCTGCCACTGCTGCCACTGCTACCACTGCTGCCACTGCTGCCACTGCTGCCACTGCTGCCACTGCTACCACTGCTGCCAATGCCTGGGTCAGTTAAGTAGATCAATTGGCTGTTACAACAAAGGCCTGTGTGTGTTCTAACGAGAGAGAGAGAGAGAGAGAGAGAGAGAGAGAGAGAGAGAGAGAGAG